>CAJNIZ010001074.1:2203-28345 GCA_905231905.1 Symbiodinium pilosum
ATCCCTGTAATCCCCTATATAATCCAAGTTTCCATTTCATTTTCCATGTCTTTTCCATTTGATTCTCCATTGTTGGGGAATATCTAGGCACCAGGCCAGGAAGAAGGTCCCAACGTAGATCAAGAGCCCGGCTGCTAGCAGCCTCTTGGCAAGCAGGATTGAGAAGCTGTCAGAGGGTTCTTGAGTGGATGCAATGTTGAAAACAGTATCCCACATCAGCATCACCGCCACATTAGCATCATTTACAGCATCAGAATCAGCAGAATGATCCCCATAAGCATCGTAGCAATGATAACAGTAAAGATGATGCTAGCTAGTCTGTACACCTAGTTAGTTATCTCAGTATACATAGCGGGACATTACTCTTGTAAGAGATCAAATCCCAGAGTCCCATAGCCCAATACTACCATGTCAAGGTGTCAAGGGGATCTGTCAAACCGGTATCATTTGAGCAGTGGTTCGAGTATTTGTCCACACTATGGGAGTCCGTGTGTAGAGAATACGTGCATACCAGCCGACAAACCTTCAACCCTACACAAATCTGCAAACCCTCAACCCTAGACTAAACTGCAAATACGCCCACAACAGCGAAGCCCGTATCCCAGAAGGTTGCAGTATCCTCGCTGAAACAAGATCTAGATGATTCCCATAGCCCGCAAGGAAGCGCCACCATTCCCGCAACCTAGAAAGAAACTCGTCCTTCGAAAGGGGTTTATGGAGTTCCATGCCAGCTTCAGGGAAGCTATCCCTGGATATTAAAGAAGCAGTATCATATCCCAATATAACCCCAATATATACCCTATAATTCCTATAGTAGTTTCCATTTTATTTTCCATTTTATTTTCCATTATCCCAATATAACCCCAATATATAACCTAAATTCCTATAGTAGTTTCCATTTTATTTTCCATTATCCCAATATAACTACCCTAAACCCTAAACCCTAAACCCAATGTATAGCCTGTAGAGGAGAAGGATGCCGCTGATCACCTTGCGCCGCCGGGAGACGGCGGTTAGCCTCCGACGATGACGTGCTCCAAAGGGCTCAAGGACTGAGGGTGCTGTCCGTATGAAAGGTTCCATCAACTTAGGGGCCGTTTTCTGGGAGTCCACGTCAGTAAGGATTTTTAATATGTTTGGGCTTATACTGGGCCCCCCATCAATTTATGCAGATCCGCAACTTGATATGATTATCTGTATGTATAATCGGTATAAGATGAACACAACGCAAAGCGTCGAGTGCTATGCAGAACATGTTTGGCACATGGTGCCCGCATAAGAACGCCTACTAGCTAGGCTCTATACACGCGGAACATTGGGAAATAGAAGCACTTCGCAGGGTTTCACGCGGGTCGCCCACAAGGGTTATCCAGATCTCAAGGCAATTGAACTGCAACCCTTGACTGCTCAGTCTACTATAAACGCACATATATCTAGAAATCGTAGCTTTTCCTACTTAGAGGCCAACGCAAAATCAGCTGAAAACAGGTTGCAGTCAAGATGCCTGTAGTGAGTCACCTGCCGAGCAAACACATACATTCTTGACTTCAATAAGTTTGGAGTGAGGATTGTGGGGCACCATACCCGACACCAGGTCCTCGGCGCGAGATGAATTAAGATTGGACCCTGGCTTGTTGTCGTCAACAAGCTGAGAAAGGCCGTGTTGAGTGATGCAGTCAGAGACGAGAAAAGAAGAGGACATGACTCCTGCAACAGCAAACCTACACTGCAAAGGAAAGCACGCGACAGCAGTCACAAAATCTCCAATACGAGTCGTGATGACTTGCTGTTGTGCGTGCTTCCCGGCTTAGCAAAGACGCGCCTGGGTGAAAGGGTTCCTGGGCCATCAAACTACATCTCTTGTGTAGAAGCATCGTGTATGGCCCTTCTTCACCAAAAGCTGGTAGAACCAAGTAGGACCCACTAACTAACTTCTAGACTTGTCTGTCCTTCTCCACAGCTACTCCAACTGTTCCACGTTTGGCTGATCGACATTGTGGCCATTATGTCTTATTACTGGAGAAGAATGCGGCTTTCTCGCATCGAAAGAAAAGTGCAGCTATGCGCAAAAACAATTGCTTATGTTTTGGCCTCTGTCGCCTTCGCAGCCTGCGTAGTACACACCAGCTTAAACATCATCTGTAACGCGCCACCTCTGTGCATGCCAACAGTGCGCCGGCAGAATACATGCTGAGCCCGACAAACCCAACAGTCCAACCCCATTTGTTGCCTGCATTTCCTGAGCATGAAGAGCATGAAGAGTAGAGACCCCTAGCCCTGAACACCAAACAGACGTTCCGTGCCAGAATTCACTAGATCCTACCTTACCTGCTGGCGCTCTGAAGATTTAAGAGATCCCTGCAAGAAGCACCGAACAACACCAGACTGCACCATTGAGGGAGGCGTGGGCATTCTTGTCTGAGCTCAGGGATCTGCCAATCGTTATTGAGACTGGGCGTTTGTCTGCCTTCCATCATGAAGGCTGCAAAGTGTCGAAGCATCTTTCATGGAATCTCAAGCCTAGCAGGCATAAAGAACATGCCAAAGACCGCAACAGCCAAGCCCTGGTGCATCGTGGCAGATGTTCCGAGAACCGACCTATTGAAAGTGGAACAGTTACAAGTAGGGACAGCAGTGGGCAGCAAACGTCTTGTTGTTGTTGTTCTTGCTGCCACAGTATTTCTGCTGCTCCTCCTCCTCCTCCTCCTACCTCCTTCTAACACGACTATCTGCTGCTCCTCCTACCTGCGAATATGCATTCTTAATAACGATCATAACGAATGCCATGACGACTACGTCTACGACTAGCCTACCACTATTGCTACAGCTGCGACTACGGTTGCTGCTGCTCCTACCGCTCCTGCTCCTTCGGCTGCTACTGCTGCTTACGTTGAATGCTGCTTACTGCTACTGCAACGCGGCTACTACGATACTAACACCACTGCACCGACGTTGACTGTTCTGATTAACACATGAAGTAAGGAACCATAATATACAGACATGGTGTACAAAAGCGGTCCTCAGCACAAGGACAGCAATGAATCATAGAATCGAAGGACTAGCTCGGAACCCTGAGCCCTGGAAACTAAAACGCATTGGTATGCCGCCATGCATCTCCCTGGTAATGATGAGCGTTGGTCCACGGTTCACTGCAGCTATGCCGCGGTGCAAAGCCAAGGCATGACTCACCTTCAGCCCAAAACCCTGAAACTGAAGGGGTGGAAGGGTCATTGGGTGCCAAAAGTGGAGTTTTGGGGGTCCTGCGGCCCAGGTAGGACGCACACAGATCTGACAGAGCCTCAGATGCTTATCATTAGGGGCAGAATCAGCAGCCGGGGACGATGAGAAAGGAGCAAGCAGTATGCTGCAACTTACACCTTACAAAGTTCATGTCTTATGGGCCGCATGCCTACTGCAGAGTTGTGAGTATGCCATGCGGCCTTATGAGCATGGACTACATTGAGGAGAAACCGTATAACTTATCTTTTGAAGAATCGTCGCCTCCTTGGCCACCATAAGGTACCAACAGATCAGCGCCACCATACCTTGATCCGTTCTTGGAAATGCTGGCCCCCGACTTCTAAAGACTGCTCCCTAGGATCAAGAATCTCAGCTGCTTCTAGTTGACTTGCGCCTGCTTGCGCAAAGTGCCAAACAGTCGCCTTTGAATGGCTAGGATACGATAACGGCTTGAACTGTACGCGCGCTTTTTGCCTTTGGGAATGAATAATGAAAAATGAATGAATGGATGAATGATTGAATGAATTGCCAAGACCTCATCTTGAACCGTATCCCAACGGGAATTTCAACTGCGAGGCTACACTCCAAATTCATTTGGAGCAGGAAAGCCAAATCGCCGAATGATACCGACAAAATCCGACAAACAATTTGAAACTGCGGTTGTGTAGAGGTTATGTAAGCTATGGTTACGGTGTAGGAATGGACAGAAGCTGAGGCAGGTTTGGGGGGGCAGTGTGCTATGGGTGTACAAAGGTCGGAAGTGGATGCTTTTGATATTCGTAGTTCAGGCCATCACATTACTAGCAAGGAAGTTGCACAGAACTTGTCCCGTGAAGAAGACTTCCACGCCCGCGGCATCGGGCTGAAGGTACTTTCCTTGGTTCAGTGGGGGCACCTGACCCATGAAATCCGCTGGTCTCGTGTAGATCATGAAGCAACAAACACGATTTCAAGTTGACCTAGCCACGGCTTGATACAAGTCTGGTGGTCGCAAGCCCGACCGCCGTAAATTGCCTCGCAGCCCTCCACTCTACATCTCAGACTACCTTGTTGACATTCTGTTGTCCGCAAAACACATCTGAATGGCAAGGTTGCATACAACATTTTCCAGTAGCCATCGTTCTTGTGGTGGGTCTACAGGGCGTTCAAGGCCGAACTCAAAACATTAGAACATAGTCATTGGGTCCAAGCTCACATGCAGGCCTTCAAAACCAGGGAGGCAACTGTTCATCATGAGAATCCCGTGATCATACACACATCACACTGAGCAGAGCCGGTTTCCTTACTGCAGAAACTTTGTGCTTCAGTCCAGGAATCGCCTTGCCAGATGTACATGGTCAGGGTTTGGGGCTCAGGCTCTTGCCCAGCTTGTGTTAGGCAGACTGAATGACAATCAAGCCACCGAAGTTGCCTGCAGTCGGGGTGGGTTAGACAAATGTTGGTCATTCTCACATCTTGTTGAGTCTTGTTGTCCATGTAGGGAGGGTCGGCTACACGTTTATACCTCGAAGTACTACGGTAGGTGCCGCACCCAAAGAAAACCAGCAAAAAACAACAAAGCTAGTAGACTTGCCCACATGTAGGCTTCCATGACAGCCTTCCCTTGAGGATAGCTTGCATTCCTACAGGCCAAAGTTCCAAGAATAGGTTGTAACCATAACTCAATGTGGCGGGTGAGTCATGTACACCCCCAGAACAGCTGCAGCCAAGTCTCGAATGTTCTCATACATGCCCATCTGAATGCCAGAGACTGGTAGTGACCTTGGAGGCCGGAACGTAAAGATGCACGCTGATTTTTGTGCCATGCCCGTTTGGAATCACTCTGAGAATAATCTGGCTTTGGCTGTAATTATTCCTTTATCAGTGAAGCAGTGCCACTCTGTTGCGTCTGAGAGGGCTTGTTTGTCCTCATCTGGGTGCCATAGCTTTTTCTAAGCTGCCAAGGGACTTGTCCAAGTCACAAACCCGAGCTGTCAGCGAGGACTTGGAGACTTCGTCGTACTCAGTGAGGGAGTGCCCTGCAAGGTGCTTGGGGCTGGGCTGCAAGCCCCAATCTTGAAATCTAGAACTCGCGGTCATGGGTCTGTAAACTGCTTTGGGCTCACAATCTGGATCGAACAACATTTTTAACATCTGGGCATTCGGTGTTTACGTCCTATGCGCGTGCTGGAGGAACACTCCTGCAGTAGCAACCCCGATTTCAGCTACTTACTATGTCACCCTGGCTCTGCAAGTCAGGACTTCTCTATGGCTTCGTGCCCCTAAAAAGCTGTGGGTACCTTGACATTTCTCAGAACTTGTGTCTGCATTAAGGGCACAGATAGACGTTAGGGATACAGATTGGGTAGGGGTGGGACGATTTGTGGGATTGATACAAACTTTGTGTTTGAGTAGCTCCTGCATGGACCCCAGCCAGCGAAACTGCTTCTTTCAGTTCTCTTTTTCTTACTCATTGGATTGGACTAGTAGAAAATAAGCAAAATACACTATTAGCGAGGATTACTTGTGTTGATGCAAGGCCCCCCACACCCACCAACACAATTTTGCAGGAAACCATTTCAAGCGACTCGCAGCTATCACTCTCACTGCAACTATCATTGGTATCCTTCGTTGGTGCTGCTGCCGCTGCGCTTGTTTATCTTCATAGTGCTACAGCCTGACACCCACAAGTATGAGGGCCCTCGATATTCTCAACAACGAAATACAAAACGAGCTTTGGGCAAAGAGGGAGTTTGTATCAGCCTGAGGATCGGCGCCAGCGAAGGGTCTCTGCGATCGTAGCGTTCGTAATGTCCTGAGATTCTTCAGCTCGGGTGCTCCATCAATCTCCTTTACAATAGGATGCCCGCGCGGAAACTCCCGAAATAAGGCTCATGGTTTCTGGGAAAATCCTGCGCGCCCGGCTTATGGTCGGAAGAGTGTTTTGAAGGTGCATGGAACCGGCTAGACATGTGCGTGCACAAAGCTAATCGCGTCTGAGTCTGCCTGGCGCTAAGAAGACATCCCAATGGCTGGGATTTGACTCTCCATATGTTTGGAGAAGATCGCTCCACAAAGCTCGCTGGTTGGGGACACTTACAGTGCATGCAATTCAGGATGAGCGTTCCATGTAGTCTGTTGCAAAACTATTCGCGCACATGCCTACATGTGCCGGCACTTTTGGAAAATGGGTTAAGGAGGCTGCTGGGTCAGCGCAATGCCCAAGCCATGCTTGGCCCTTTTGTGCAGCACCGTGTGATCCAATCCAAGCATCGGGCTTTGTGAAGTTGAACAGGGCAATTCCGACAAAGACACCCTGCCTCAGCTTGGGTTGCCTACAGATATCTTGAATTTCCTAGACCCCCCATGCCACAAGTCTGATAGTGGAGCCAATTCAACTTGTGACCACCCCCTTAGCCCTTCCTGACCCCTTCTGAGTGATGCCCTAAAACTCAATGTACCGGACCTATAGACAAGGCTTGTGTACCTAGCACCGGACCTTGCCCTTCAGGGGCATAAGCTTCCTCGCAAGGTCATTTCGGTGAACCTTAGACCTTTGGAAACCCAAAGTTCCAGATGTGGGTTTCCACAAGCTTGGGATCCTTTTGGGGGGTTCCCCTATAGTGAGGATTCTAGTATTTTGGGTCTGTATTGGGGTCCGCACATTTGTGGAACCTACCACATGATCCTCGTCCAAACCCAGTCAGGCCGCATGGCAACGTTCACCAACGCAAGAATGAAGGTCTGCAAGGAACCGAGGGGGCCCAAAGCCTTGGAAAGAATCTTTGGGTGCTTACTGTCACTGTCGAGGGATAACCTATGATCTTGAATTCTATTTGAAGTACCCTATTCTACAGGTATGGAAAGAACCTATAGGACCATGTTGCTTTCATATTTGTACTTATTGAGTCCCCAACTTTTTCGGCTTCGGGTTTAAGGTCCGGGAAAGATAGCGAAACCTTGTCCTGGGCTGGAAGCCTTCTGGGCCTTCCTTTCCACTTACAAATGTGCCTTGACACGAGTAGGTTCGTCTTCTTTCCGGCTTCATACCTGACTTTAACTTTAGTGGGCTCCTGCCTTTCCGCTAGTCTGGTTGCTGTTAAGAATAGGATGCGCCCAGGTATGGGGAGGCAGCCAAACACGAACCAAGAAACTTCGGCTGATTCCAATCTTACCCAGCTGTCCCCTTGCGGTTGATTTTACTGCGGGCTCCCGTGCTTCTCTGCCTCCATAGGATCGGCTACTATAACCCAGCGCGAGGAATGTTAACGAATTTCGGTGTGCAGCGCGCATTATACGATGAATAAGCACAGTTGATAACGATGATTCAGGTTCTTGCAGACGCACAGCGATGCCTACATGGATTTTGATATTATGGACAAGATCTACCCCGGTGCGTCCAAGAAACTCCAGTGCCAATGAAGATGAACAAATCCCAGGTAGACTCGCCGAAAGTGTAATATTCCTCCAAGGTTGGTAACATGAATCGTTGCAAAGTGCGCAAGGGATCGTGGAAACATGTATCCTTGATCTGGGTATTATATTGGCACTTGCAGGCAACACTTTAACATCTATCCTGTCAAGTAAAAATGCTGCGCAACAATCCGCCAACTAGTCTGATGTGTCAACTTAGCCTCGCAGATTTACAGCTGGCCAACATCACACAAAAAACTGATGAGCTCTAACCTTCGGACATCCCAAACCCAAAGCTCCAAGCTGCAGGTCCCAGAACCTAGAAATTTCTGTTATTACTGGCATGACGAAAGACTAGTTATCATATACCTACCCCTGAGGGGCCCTAAGATTTAACCAAGAACCTCAGGCTCCAGACTGCAAAATCCACAACTGCATGTCCTGGGTCTGAGTGTCCAGGATTCCTTCAGTGACCGTGACCTGTCGAGAACTGAGAGTTTGCCGGGGCGTGCGGTGGGCAGTATCCAGGGTCAGCTGAAGGCAACTAAGAGGATGGTGATGATGATGACGACGACCAGCAGGCGGACAGGGACGCCAAACCCCAAATCCCGAGTCCAGGCTGACAGCTAAAGGCGCAGGTTGAGGGTGGGCATTGCCTTTGACTATCCCGCTTTTTAGGGTGTGTCAAAGTGAAACCCGCGACTCAGGGCAGGAATTGTTTTAACTTTCACTGAGAATTTCCAAGCACAAGGGGCTCTGAAACGCAGACCGACCCCAGATGCGTCCCTCTTACATAAGGAAGCCAAAGCCGGAACAGATATGTTTTGGAAGCTGTGCAGATGCCTTGTCCTTGGACATTGTCTTTCGGCCGCCGCGGTTGTCGCGCAAACTGGACCGTCTTGGACGAGACTGCTCGTTGGCGTCCTTGTTGCGCTCTTCCTTGGTCGCATAGTATGTAATGTAATAAGCTGGGAACTAGAAGCAGGCTTGGGCTAAGGCATGCCGCAAGTACATGGGGTTCGAAGGCGTTAAGTAGAATAACAGCCACCTCCAGGCACAAGGGCCGCGAGCTTACTTCTCCAAAATCTTAACTTGAGCGTGTCTGAAGACTGAGGGTCCAACATGCAAACCCTCGTATGGCACAAACCAAACTCTATGCGGACAATCATGAGCAGGATCCGTGCAAAAGAATAACCACCACCATCATCCCGTATAGTCACTATTACGGGATGGGTGGTCCGTCTGAATTCTCACATTGGACTTGTGACTTCGAGTTGTGGGGGCTGCCCGGCTGCCTGCGAGACCCCTGAGCAAGCTGCTTCTTCTAGTAACAAAGATTTGAGAGGTTCTCCATGTGATCCCCTAGAGCGGCTAATTAGAGCAAAAGAGCACTCATCCCCTTTCCACCCTCAACCCCTACCTGGGGTTCCCAGAACCAGCCCTGTGGTGAGCACACGCGCTTCAAGCTCGCCCAGATGTTTGTTGTAGGGTTGGCCATCCGATATTCCTATTATTCGACTATTGGAGGGGTCCACCTAAGCGAGAATCTTCAAAACGCCCGCAGCAATACATGATTGAAGGGGCCCAGGTCCTAGCCAGATAGTCTGGAACAAGATAAGCTGCCGAAAGGGCATTGTTCTCTACGGCACCTTCCGAGCACGAATGGCACCAAAACAAATGGCAAGTTGTCAAAAGTACAGGCATTCCTTTTTCTGCCAGACTGTTGACCCCAGAGCCTCAATTTGTTTCCGCTGCGCCAGACAGCAACACACGTGATCAGTAGAACGCATGTTACTTAAATAGCGGGACCCGCATATAGAACACCAAATACTACATTCGGAGCCACGAAAAAGTAACCCTTTTGGGAAACCAACAGTTGTATCTTAGAAAGCCGTACGGGGAGATAAACGTCAGAGGCCTGACCGGACCGACCTGAAGCAGCTGACATATGGAGACAAGTCCCGGTTTTTCCCTGTTGGGTTTAGGGTTGAGAGTTTAGGATAGTTTAGGGGAACTTCTTAAAATCCATTGCGGGACCGTAGTGAGGGCCTGTAACTTTAGGACTTAGGGAACGCTACCTTGGGTATGTGCCACAGTACTCACAATATCGAAATCCGCATACTCCTGCCTGGAACTTTTCTCGCAACAGCATCTTCTTGGGAGGGTTTATAGGAAGACACAAGGTAAGCCCTAGAGAGGTAATGCAATCAGCTACATGAACCCGGCTAAAGGCTCACAAATGTCCCTCCTTTCATTATGGTGTCATGGCACGCAGCTTTAAACTCTGATGACCTTGATGTTCAACATCCTATGCCATCGCGCGCGCGCACAACAACAAGCATGTTTCCGTGTTCAAATACTATACTTCAGCAGAACCCAAGCCACTTGTGCCCAGCACTTGGGTGTCTTTGCATGCGATATTTCTTAAGCTTAGTATCCGTACCAAACATCCCCGAGATAGTGGCAGCCATGCTCAGCGCATGACCTTCAGCCACCCCGTCATTTTCCTTGTTTCGGCCTCTTCAGCTCGTAAACTTTGACTGTGCCTTGTGCTCTGAGCCCTGGGCTCAGCCCTGGATGTAATAACCGACCACGTTACACCCACACTATACCCACCCGCCGGAAGGAGGCAAATCGTTTCAAGAAATCTGCATGCAATGTCGCCTTCACCAACGCCCACCTGGTTCAGGGTCTCATCATCTAATATCCCGTCGCCTGCCAGAGAACCCAGGTATAATGGGAGTGCGGAGCCATCATACAGTGTTGTCATGAGATCTGCCTACATTGGGCCATACAAGCACATAGATGCATGTGGATATAAGTATACATAAGCACATATCATACATGTCTGTAGCTAACCTAGCCCGCGAGCTACCCTGCGCATTCTTTTTTCGAAAGGGCTACGTGATGAAATGTAAGCCTAGATACGAATGATTAATTTCCAAGTATGGTGCCCTTGGTTCCAGAACCATGTTTCTGAATAACCTCTTTCGAAATATGGTGAATCAAGGTTTATGAAATATCATACAATTTGCATATGGTTTGGCACTGTCCCAATTGCAGCGGGCTCGTTAGCGCTGGGCCCCAAGATGCGTTCAATTAGAATTGTGAAAGGAACTCGTATGACCCATGGGACTCATGGTAGTGATTTGCGGCCCTCAATTGGACACCCAATATGTCAAAAAACAATCACAACACCCTACTCCGTATCATTCCGGGACAGTCGCCACAATCCAAAATACATCAAAAACATGACTTCTAATTTCCACGTTCGAAATAGATTTCTCCTACACATGCAATAGCACGTATTGTTGAAGTTTGTAAACAATACCTGAAACATACTTCAAAGCCATGTATCTGGGATTTCGGGTATTGCCTTGGCCTTCTATAAACACCTTGAAATTTGTCTGATCTAGGAAGTCCCGAAGCTTGGATTGCAGATTTCTGGCATGAGTTCTCACTATAGAGCCAAGGAAGCTGTACAAGCTGGGACAGTTAGGAAGATGAGAAGTTCCAGTCAGTTCTATTGAGAAATTAACGCAGAGCCCTTTGGTATGCAAACTCTGAGACGAACGGATAAACAACAAATCGACCGTGGATCCTGAACATCACAGACCTTACGTGGCAAAAGTAGTCGAGGCGGCGGCTTCAAAGAAAAAACAAATCTAGCTTAGTTGAATTAGCCGTGCGCTCTACAGATGATCCTAACCTTGGAAGGGATCGGCCCCAGAGTTCTTGTTTCGGACCGACGATCTTGGAGTGCAAGCTTATCCACAAGCCAACACTACAACAAACCCAATAGACAGTATCATTCTACAAGGAGATCGTTCAAAACTAAGTGACCTTCTCACTAGCTTTTACGAGGCTCCCCTGGCCATCATGGCTCGCTTGCAGAGCACCTAACTGCGTGGCAGGCATTTGAGACTTACTGCCGTTGCATCACCTTTGTAATTCTCATAGACTGCCAGCCTACATGTTACTTGACATGAGGGCTTATCTGCCTGTAATGTCGTCCGGTGGTGGCTGAGGGACTGGGCCGTCATCAAGATCAAGGCGGCCCTTCGTGGTCTCGGCACGGATGGTCCTCACAGCAGCCTGGAGAGCCTGGCAGTGCAGGTTCAGGTTTCCGGGCTTGGGGCCAGGACCGCTTGACCGAGCTTTGGTGAAAATTGCAACCTCCCTTAGCAGTCACGAGCCCGTATCATGGTTTAGTGTTGTGGATTGCTGACACATGACAATCTTATTTACACCCTCAGTGTACCTTGACGCTCTCCTCCAGGCACAGCAGACGCTCGTCAACGTTGACAACCGTGGCCTGGCACAGGGATCCGAGTAAAAACAACACAGAAACCACTCCTCATCAATTGAGCTGAGCAGCTGGCAATCGGAAGTAAGGCGATTATTCACACCGGTGCTCAACGACGATGGTATATGTAGAATGAAGATCATCATGAATGATAGTCGCTTTAAAGCTTGCATCGAAAAGTTCTGGTTTGGGGCCTAGAAAGTGCATCAGGCATGATACCGATGCCCCTATTCCCAAACTACAGTGAGGAAGTTAGTGTTGGAAGGTCAAATCACATGCCCACGGAAAGGAACATGCGAATTCTTCAACCTAACCTCATTCCTCGATTGCTAGTTTACTATGTATACTAATATTCCTCTTGCTACACTTTGATTTTTAAAATATTGAAATAGCTGTAGGACAACCTCCCATTTTCTGACAAGCCCTGGCCGACCCTTCTACTTACCGGTGGTTAGTAGAGAATTCGGGTATTTAGTTTTGAGGGTTGCGACTATAAAGGCATCATAAATACAGTCCCTTGTTCCCTACTAACCCCCAGCAAGCTAGGAACTGTACAGGCCAAGAACGTGCTCTCACCTCCAGAATGTCAAAGCGCCCCTCGATTTCATCTACGACGTCGTGGTGATGTGTAGCACCTCAGAAGACAAGACTAGGGGCCTGCGAAGACATGTGCTTCTGCGAATCCAAAGTTGTTGCCTGCAGAGGCTCCTCCAGAGGGTTCTATTAGGGTGTATACTTCTGAAACATGTGAAGCGTGCATCCCTCACAACTCCGCGTACAAGATGCTGTGGCGCGGGACCCCTTTTCTGACTTGGCGGGATGAGCGATACAACAACAGAAATGATACCGGCTTTCAGAAGGCAATGGAAACCTCAAACAAAGTCAAAGGAGTTGTCATCGGAACTTTAAAATATCCGTACAGGGCAATCTGATCCAGCCTCCAGACATAGCAGCGAGAGAGACACCTGCCACCAGCCTGTTCGCTGGAATCCTTGGCTGACTCCGGAGCGGCTTGCCGACAGCAGCAATGACTGACTCCTTGCGGAACGCCCTGGGGGGGCTTCCACTTCACCCGGCAACTCTTTCTGGAGTATAATGCTGATGTTAATGATTGACTGAAGGAATCTCGAGTTCCAAGTTCCAGCTTGGGTGGCGCTGTCCAACTCTTTCTGGAAACCGGTGCCGAGCCAAAAAGAACTAGGTGACAGCCGCTGTAGTCGAGGTGACAGGACACACATCTAGGGTACAGAGCAGCCACCGTCGCGACGAAGACAGCCAAGGCAGTCCAGGTAGCTTCGTGTTAGCCTTCAACACCTATATCAGCTGAGAGTCGAGGTGTGAAGCTTGAAGGTGTCCGCATGGACGGCACAAGGGAACGATTGAGCTGCAAATGGCTGCAAGACTACCACCATCGCGGCTGCCACAACTGCCACTGCTAGACTCGAATCCAAAAGCCAAAGAAAGACAGCTTGGATTGGACCGGAATTGCTGAGTTCCTAGTAATGGTCTAATAAACACACTGGTAAGAAACGAGCTGGATTGGGTGCATGCACAGGGATCACAGTATGCTGTTGCTTCCATCCACCCGTATTGATGCTCTCCGATGTCGGCTTATCTGTCCATGAGCACCACATATACTGGCGTGACAATGTTGCCAGGCTTTGTTGCCTGGAGGTTTATGAGAGCTGTTAGGTGCGTTCATTAATATCCACCTATGGTCCTAAGTTTGCCGACTGCCAACCAGGTTGTCTTCAGGCAGTTCCACTGAAGAGATTGGATGGCAAACTTTAGATGACGGCTGGATGGCATGGCGCGGGGTGATTTAGAAACTGGAAGGGGTTTCGGTCCATTGTAAAATGGCTGTGCAGAGATGATGCTTCTGAGCAGAACTGTTTCCGCCTTACAGCTGCATCCCGTAATTAGCGAGTCTCAGACCATTGGGACCTTAGGGACTGCGGGAGGCCTCAAGGAGTCTTCACTTAATTCTGGGTCCTCCTTCTATGGGGCCCCCTGAGGATACCTTAAGAATCCATGTGGATGTGCCTTAATTCCGATATGCCCCAGTAAAAACGAGTCCCGAACATAGGGTTTCCTCGAGGACGGTACTTTTGCAGGTTAGTATGAGTGAAAGCTGTTGCATAGCTTGTGATCTACCAACATGATCTTCTCATGTAGCGTAGGTTTATCGATTTTATAAAGCCAAATAGGCTACAGTACATTCCCAATGCCACAATTGATACGCCAAGCACGGAGAATAACTTTTTGGACCAGAGGCAGCACCTGAGTTTAGATGCCACGCTGCATGGTTGGATTCAGGTGATCTTGCGCAGGTCGCTTACAATTTATAAAACCACCCTACACTACATAAGTCATGAGTTGCGAAGTGATCTTACCAAATTTCACCACCCAAGACATAAGAGGCAAGGACCCCTGTGTGTCAGGGATTAACATGAAACCTCATAAGGGGCAAGAAAGGAAGCCCCCATGCTGTTCACCAATGCTGGCGAACAAAGCCCTTCGGTCAACCAAGACTACATATTCTCTCTGTCAACTTTTTCTCAGCACGCAGTTAGATATGCGACCAACACTCCAACCACCAGGGAATGGGCCTTTAGACTGGGGCAGCAGGATCTAGAAGGCCCTCAATGACTCCTATACACCAGCCAAAAATTCGGCAACTTAAACAGGGGTCTGCAATTTCGAGATCCCCTCAGATGGCTGCACATTCCACAGATCATGGTGTGGGCGTTCTGCGAGCTGAGGGAGTAACAGTTTCTTTGGGTGCCTTCAGACCATGAGTGTCAAGCCTCATTTCGCTCTGCCGGTAACACAGGTCCTTATGATGAGGGTGCAGAGACAAATCTTAGATAACCCAATTGCAAGCTATAAGAAGATAGGGCCTGCCAGCACAGGTCTCCAGTCAGGCAAGTTCATTTCATTATCAACCACATATCCCTCAGCTCAGCCCAGTCCTGTATGTACATGCAGGCTTTGAATTGCAGCCACCTGCTTACAAGGACACGGATGTTCATAAAAAGAACTCCATGTGCGAGATTAAGAAAACAAATGCTAGCATTCGTCCCAAACCAAATTATGCGCGTTCAGGGAATTCCTCTTCAAAATGTGTGCTTACACTTTGCAAAAAGCCTTGCAACCTTTCCTTATCTATAGATCCACGACTACGTCGGTGGTTTGCAGGGAATTTGCAAATCTGTCTACCGATTGTGATGCACCATATAACAAGTAACCTTCCCTATGAACATGAACCATAATTGCGGCGAAGTGTCCTAAAGGCTCTACACCTTGGACCTTCCAGGAACGTCTCAGGCATTCGGATGCTGGCGATGCACGGAATTTGCTGTTGGAGGCCGCGACCTGCCAAACAAAGCTAACGTGGGTTGAGGGCGCAGGTTTTTGTCCCTTGAAGGCATCATGTGGCTGTTTAAGCGATTTAAAGGGTTTCTACGAGTCCATCAAAAGTGAGGCCCACCATTTGTAATTTGTCCCCTCTCTTGTTTGGATGCTTGCGAATTGAAAACACCAGAGTTCTGACTCATTGGAGTTTGAGGCCTGTCAGGAAGGGCCATGAGTGCGCGCTACTCTGAAGTGGCAGCACTTTCAGGCAATTTCTTCAGCACCACCTCCAACGAAGAACTGCTCAATCTTTATGTGCTTTTGGCTCTTGAGCTGTCATACTTGTAAGACCATTGTCATGGGGGGAGCCACATGACTGCAAAAGAAATGCTCTCCCCAGTTCTGAACATCGGAATTTTCTGGGCCGGGGCGGAACAAGGAGGTTTAGAACAAAACGCAGGGCTAAGGGAGTGAAGGTAGAAGTCTGAACCCCAGCTCGACCCCAAGAAACAAACTGAAACCAAGCCCAGGGCCCCTAAACCCGAAGCCATGCCATGATTTTGCCCCAGGCCATACAGACTTCGTCTGCAGACCTGCACCCGAAGGATCTCTCCACCTCAACCCATAGATTTTTCCTGAGTTTGTGTGGAGGACTGGTCGCTTACAACCGTCAGAGGCACGCCATGATTGCTTCTGAGCCAGTTTACACACTCCTAGAAGCTTTGGGCATAGCTTCTTCTTCTCACTGTCCTGAAACCTGCAGTTTCCAAGACCCTGAATCACTCAATGCCCCTGAAGCTCTGCATCCGATACGGCAAATCCCACTTCCAATCCCAAATCCAAAACCAAAGACCAGTTCCCTGTATAAGGGCATCTTTGTACAGTGGCCCTCATATACATATACAGACACATATAGACCCTAGGCCGTCATCCTATGATCTCTCAACCCAAAACCCTGAATTCCTCAACCGTCAGCCCCAGAACTCTCTCAAGAGGTGCAAGAACCCTCCTTGAGGCTGTGCCCGGTCGGCTGGTAGCTCGCGAGGGGACCTGGATAGTTGACTTTGCCCAACCACGGCTTGGCATGGCTTGGCAGCCATCTGGATGCCGAAGCTAAAGCCGTTCCTCATGCTGCCAATATCTCCCGTGAAGGCAGGTTCAACGTGATGTATGAGGACCGCATGCGGATCAGTGCACATGAAATCCTGTACAGAGAAAGTGTCCAACCTAATTGCAGTGCCTGCGAACAAAAATACCGTGTTACTCCTGAGAGAATAAGATTGGACGTGAGTGCAGCGCAGTGCTGCTGTTCAAAAGCAGTGAGGCTGTGAATGCTACCAACAAACCACCACACTATCGAGTTTCAAAGATGTGCCCCTAAACACGCTGCAGCTCATGCTTCTATGTGGGAGGGCAGGGAATGGTTGTGGAGACATCTTACTTGCAAAGAAAGGAAATCTCTCCAAGTGTTCGACGCCCATACTCATCTTCCCCCTTCAATAGCAGGAAACAAGTTGCTAACCTCGTTCTGAGCATATGCGCTACAGCTCCGCATCTAGCTTCAACATCTTGCGCCTACCTCCTCAACACAAACGTAATTCAGCTAGCAACCCCAACTTGCTTCTTTGCTTAGATTTGAGTATGCCCAGCAACCCCAAATTCTAAGCTCTTGCACGCCCTAAGTTTCAGCTTGGCGCCCTGACGCCAGTGCTGGGAGTACGAGGTCGAGACATCCTCAGAGGATTGCCGCGGCAGCACTCAGTCCCGTAGTCACCATAGGCATGTAAAGGCTACTAGTAGATCTCATAGAAAGATAATCCACTCACTGCTCTGGAGCAAGTTCGACTAGAGAAGGATTGCTTCGAAGGAGTAGCGAACGACTGACTTGCTCATAGGCTCCGGCTTGCAGCTTAGGATTTGTAGCTTCAAGCTGAGAGTTCAGGCCGGAACCCTGCATTGATAGCTCAGTCTCAAATCCTCACACACACACACACTTCCTGCAGAAGCCATCTGTCTTTGCAGATGCTCATTGCTTAACCACATAACAAGGCTAGGCACCAAGTAAAGCGACCTCCAGTTGTGCATATCAAGCTGGATTCTCAGAAGCCGGTTGCTCAGATGACTTTATGAGTTTATACTGCTAAGCACTTCGCCGCAGCACCTGGCACTCTAACCCCGAGGTCCGCGGGTGTCTACTATGCCGCGTGATTGAGGGTTTGGGCTTTATGGTTTGGGCCGGTTAGGGTCTAAAGTGTTGATATTTTTCTTGCTTATGAATCCTGAGCTTAGCACGAGCGAGCTCGCGAAGCGCTGGATGGTCTTGAGTTGCCCTGCGCAGGGAAATGACGGTTTTCTTGCACTGGTGCTGTGCTGATGTTGGTTCTTGTAGCAACAGCAAGAATCGCTCCCCTTGTTGCAAAACACGGTCCCCTGCTTGTAGCATAATGCCACGGCCTGAAATGGAGTATGCGTAAATAGGGCCCCTGTATTTCCCAGCATGAGGGCAGTGCAAGCCTTCTTGAATTAACTGATCGATGAATGACGTGATTGGAATTGGAGGAGATCCTTGTTGAAGCAATGAATTCCAAGCAATCTTTGAACCTCATTACCTTAGCCCATTACGCAGGTTATCGTCTACAAATTCCCTTCGTAACGCCTTACAGCTACATCGAAGCCTATGACATGGTATCTAGAATAGAAATTCCAAGTTCTAATTTGATGTACGTGGATCTTCTTCATCAGGCGCTATGGAAAACTGCTGTAAAAAAGAAACGACTCCCTAATTTCGACTGGATTTCCTTTTGATTCTATATACGGTTCATCTAAATCAGTCTGTGAACGTCGAAAAATCGAAGCCTCGCGGTCAAAGTCATCCTGGACCCCTTTGTTAGGGTGGGCTAGTTGGCCCCTTTTGGATGTAGTCTTCACTATTTGAAAGTAGTCTTGCAAGATTTTAGACCTCCGTATTTCATGGGGATTGCTGTTATGGGGTTATGCTAACAGAGGGAAGAGGTTAGGGGGTTAGTGGCGCGGGTGGGGGTGGTGCTAGTGTTGGTGTTGCTGTTGCTGGTGCTGCGGTGGTAGGTGGGCATTGTGGTAATGAAAATGCTCGAAAGACATGACATGGTGGTAGGAGTATAAGGACATACAGCAGATAGACACAATGACAAACACAGAGCCGCCAAGTCAGCTCAGCAGCTTTTTGTTTTCGTCCGATGGTCACCGCAACTCTGTCTCAGAAATTCAGCAACTGGAACGGCGCACTTTCAAGCTTGATCGCGTGGCGTCAGCTGGCAAAGGCTCGGCAACACCCTCTTGATCGGTTTTTAGTGGTGAAGAGCTATCGTTCAAAGATCACTTGCTGGACGTCCTACGGCGAGCAGAGCCTTGTCGATGATGAGCTGGCTTAGTACTGTGCCTGGTGCGCGACTTCACCTTCGTACCAGGTGTCCTACATTACGCGAACCGCCTCTGCTGAGGTTTTTGATGTTGAGAAGAATGAGAAGAATCAGGATTGGCATCAGCAATGACAATACAATCTATCGTAAGATTTGACAGCGAGTGGATGTTGCTTCTGAAGTTTAGGTTAGCTGTTCCTTTTTGACACTTGCTGCTTCCGGGCGTGCTTTCGATCAACTCATCCAGTAGGAAAGAGACGCCTCGATTGAAGCAGAGCTGGCATACCTCTTCGGTATGCATGCTGGATTGTGTGCGTCCCATATAGCCCCCTGCTACGATCCACATGTGTGCTCTCAGGCTTCTCACCGAACTGACATATTTTGTACCACGTCTTGAGCTCTGGATCCGGAACGTCCCCGCAGCATCGGTGGTATATCCTCGGACGCAGGCTTTGCATGCGGACTTCTGGGGATCTGGTTTGTGCACCTTGCAGCATCGGTGAACTGCCTGGTCGGAGTGGGGTCCTGAGGCATACCTTTGCAGACTACTGCAACGAAGCAGGGAAAGGAATTACTTTTGCAAATTCTCATTCTGGCTTCAGCGCTTGAGCATGAAGCTTTCCAGTAAAAGCGAAGCCTTGTCAAACATCCTACACGCACACTTCCAAGTGCCAAGGTTTGAAAACGAAACCAAAGCCTTAAGGCGTATGGCCCGTGGACAAGGTCCTCGACACGCAGTCTATACCCTGCCCTGATTCCCTGGCAACTGAGCACGCCACTCCGTGTGCAACATCGTCTCTGAAATACCTTCCAAAAGGGTCCAAGTGTGCAATGACTGGGTACTTGAGATTTGAGTGCCAGCAATGGCAGAAGGTTTCGGAAAGGCTGACGCGGCCCTTGGGGCCTGCCGTTCAGGCTTTTAGATGTGAGGGCAACATTTTGCTCACCCCATCTAAATCCAAAGTTACAAAGACTCGAATCTTTAAGCGGCATCTGAGTTCGTCCCTTAGAAGGGGTCATGAATCATGCCTAACAGAGATTGTAGGGCTCCCCCTACACGATTGGGCGCAATTATTGTGACAAATTCTACTTTACTACACCCCACCCAGCTACCCTATTGGTTACGTATGACAATCGTGGACCTCGGGGGACATACACTCCTAGCCGTAGCCTTTGTTCCTGACAGGCTGTGAATGATGATAGGAGCCCCATAGTCACCCCTATATGACCCTCAATGTATAAGATAGGGTCCATTTACTTGCCCACTTCTTCATTCCCTACTGTCTTTTCCCAACATATCATGTTTCAGCCGCGAACTGTGGTGAACCTCAAATTCCAAAGTCTCAACGGATTCGCCTTGCATGCGGGTTTGCACAAAGACCGTTTCCCAAACCTGTATCGGACTTAGTCGGCGCAACACTGTTCCCTTAGAACCTCAAGCCTGCACCGTGATCCCGGGCTCCTCAACTGTCCCTATCCCTGTAATAACCATTAGAAGCACACCCACCGTCCCGATTCCCCGTCCTGACTTCAGGGCTTCTACGCTGGCTGTAACCTTCCCAGTCATGTGCCTCAGCTTGGAATGTGGCTTGTCTGGTTGTGGGAGTCATCGCTGCAAAGGGCATGTAGGGGTTGATAATGGAGGATATTATTGAGTTTGGGGTTTCTCAACATCATTGATCCCTTTTCCGAGGTGGTGTTTTATTTCGGGGTGCAAACCCCTTGCTTGAGAAGTACGCCTACAACTTGATGGACGGGGTTCTCTGCACTGCTACTTAATTCTACTTGGTATTGCAAGCGGGGCTGAGGGAGTGGGGCGCTCGCAGACTAGGCCTTGTGAAAGGCTGGTTCCGCGTCCATCCAATGGCTGAAACGGATTCTCCCCCCTCTTCCAGGATTGTTGATGACATTCCAAAGCAAAAGCGCTGCTGAATCTATGGGTTGGTGTGCGATTAAGGATAGACTGACGACAGCCGTGCGACTGAGCAAGAACAACTATGCCAACAACAATTGAAACCAAGCAGAACAGAAGAAGCGGCAGCAGCGTGCTTTTGCCTCTTAGCAGAGCAATGCCAGTATAAACAAGTCCTTCGTGTCGCTTGTTCTCAATGTGACTGGCAGCAGAAGCAGCATCAATAGCAGCATGCGCAAGTGTGTTTTGGTGATTGGCCACATTCCAGCTACCAGAATCAACATACCCAGCATTCTTGTCCATAATCACTTGCCTTTACCAATGCAAGAGTTCCAAACAAGTTGCAAATCATCGCCCAGCAAGGACTCAATGGTCTTGACACGAAGCGTAGAGCCCTGCAAGCTCCAAGTGCCAGTCATCTCCTGACCTCAGTAAACTTCTGACTTGGAGCAATATTTGGGGCCTTCCCCAAAAGGCTTAAGACTCCAAGAACTCATGCTCCTTTCAGGTATGTCATTCGGCAGGCTGGAAAGATGCCTTCATGCCTCCCTAAATCAAACTGGTTTAACTGAACAATATGCAGAGCAGATACATGCAACTTTTGCAGCGCCGGGAGCTTGACCGTTCAAATGTGCAGCTCAAATTAAAGTCACCCACTTCGGCCCAGGAACCCAAAGGATACTGGAATCCCAAACCCAAAACGTTTTCCACATAGTCCTCAATCTCTGAATCCCTTCGCCCGAAGCCCAAGAACCCCTCTTGAACTCCAATTCAAAGGAAAGGTGCGCGCCCACTCCGCAGGGGTCAGCTGTGGACAATTTTCGTATAGGGGCTCATCCCAGAAATCGTGATAGCTTTGATACCTGGGCGCTGGATTTCAGATTCAAGATTGCAGGCTAAGGGTCTAGACATAGGGCTTAGGATCAAGGATGGAGGGTTCAGACCAGCGTCTTAGGAGTCTTGGTTAACAATATGTTCTCAAACCCGGGGTCTCGCAGGCATGTGTCACTACTTTGGTGTTGGAACCTGGGACTGTGAGTTTGAACTTCAAACTTTGAAGTCCATGATTTATGGACAGTCTTGCATGACCCCATGCATCTGAACCCAGAGATGCATGGGTTGTTCGTATATTTCAGGTCAGGCAGGAATTGTCTATCAACAGTATGCCTGACGAGGTTGTAGAATCCTTGAGGTCTGGGATGTCGTTGAAGGTCAAGCGTAGCTGGGTAAGTTGTCGTCACACCAAGCAGTGTAAGAGCCAGGGTCCAGCCTCAGGCCTAGATATTTTCACAAGAATGGAAGTCTTTCTGTTCCTCCAACCTCACTCTCCACAACAACCTCTGAAGGCCCCCTTGACTTCCCAAGATCGAGGTATGATGCGCGACCGTCTGGGAGGAGGATGAGTATCGAACAGCCCCCAGCAGCGTAGACACCTGTCACCTGAGAATCTGAAGAATGACTACTGTAATTAAAGTGATTGAAGAACATGACTCACAGCCATGATGATGATCATGATGATGGTGATGATGATGATAATGATGATGCAAAAAAATGAGGATTCTTGCCACTTCTGCCACCTCCAGTTGTCTCCTTTTAGTTTTGCCCACTCTGTGAGCTTTTTCGCGATGATTCATAAGCGGACAGCCAAATTTGGACACAGGCGCACAGTCCAAGATTTAGCATTCACGGCTAAAGCAACAAATCGCATGAGCAGTCCCAAAAACCGCTGCAAAGAATGAGGAGCCAGATATGAAACGCGTAATCCCTTCCCCATAATATTAAAGGGGCCCCCCCTAGTGTAAGTTCTCCGACCCGTATTTAATATTGGGGGGCGGGTGGGGGGGAGTACGACCCGAACATTAGGAGGGTATAGAATATAGGATCCTATTGAGATCTTATGATAATCGACACGCCCAGTAGATATAAGTAGTTAAAATCACAATAAAGTCAGCTAAAATAAACGCGTAAAAGCCATTGTGAAATCTACTTAAAACCTGAATAAAACCGTTTTAAAGTCTGTTAAATATCACGGCCAAACTGATTAGAAGCTGATAGTCAACTGAAATCTAATGAAACTCTATTTTAACGACTAAAATTGAAAACAAAGCCACTGCCAGACAAAATCGCTCTCGGAGAAATCTAGAAGGAGATCCCTAATCCTGAAGAGTCATGCTAGGGACCCACTATTTCAGAGGATCCAAGCCGTAATTAGCTGTAGTCTTCGCCCTTTGAAAAAGAGTCTTGGGGCTAGATTTCAGAATTTGGAATTCTGGGGAACCCGTATTTTGTGTTAAAGGGGGGGTGGATGTTAGGGGGAAGGGATTCATCTTAAGGAGCCCTTACTGAACTCTTGCTTAGCAGGTAGGACTACCGCCACACTTGCCCAGCAAGTAAACAGAGGTAAATCTGGCTCTGGTATTAGGCTCCTTGCATCCTGTTCCAAGAAGACTGCCGTAAGCTCCTCACAGGATGGAGGTTCAGATTCTGGGATGTAGGGTTATGGATCCTTTTTAGGGCCTTGGTTTAGAGTCAGACATAGATGGAGGGGGGCTGTCTTAGGGGAGGCTTTACGTTATGTGCCATACGCATTTATGTGTATATATATATATGTATATACATATCATGTTGTGCGGCGTAGAGAGGGACCAGAATGTGGAGAACAGCAACATGAAGCAGGTCAGACCCGCCCAAGGGTCCCGTTTTTGTTTCGTTCGTGTACTGATCATCTTCTTGATGCTCATACAGTAGGTGGTTCTAAGTGCATGGAAAGGCACACCTTGCCATTACTCCAGTCATAACCGTACTTCTGAGTGCCCGTGAGTCTCCAATAGATGGCAAAGATTCTGCGTGCTTGTCCACGGCTTGTACATGGAGTATGTAGAGGCATCAGAAAGGTATTCACAAGAATTCTATAGGGCAGGAATCATAATGACGGCCTACCTACCCGAGATGTTGTTCATCCGAAATGTCTGAGCTGGGAAGAGGGTATGGCTTGAGGAGCTCTCAGGCTTTCGCTAAGCTTGTCTTGCATTCCGTGGATCCCCCTCCCCTGTCTCTTGCACGCGGAAACCGCACTTACATATAACCGAATCCTACCCTTGCACCTTAGATCCTGAATGCAAATTTCTACACCATTCCACACCTTCACTTGTTTCAGTTCGCTAGTGCCCCAGAAACTTAACTAGCTCGAATCCGCGAAGCCAGGGCTTTCAAGCTCCGACCCCAACCCTGCAAACCCCACTTCAATGCTCTTGACATCAAGGCAACTAGGCTTTTTGATGAGCAGCTTCAGATAGCCTAAGCCAAAGCTGTAATTCCTGAAGTGCCCCGACAACGACCTTGGGTACACAACTAGTCCCCACACGACCCTTGAATCCTGACAACTCATGAAGCATCTGCGCTTCATATACCTTATTATCGACCTCCAGCAAGATCCTAGAGACTTACCTCTGCTTAGTCAGGAATAAAGGACTGCATCCTTGTATATCCTTATTGTAGTCCCTAATTACGCCCCAATCATGTAGTACTTTCCATGTTCTTTGCCACTCCTTCATTTCCTGCTAACAATGGGTAAGCAAACCCCATAATCCCACAGAATAACCCCTGTTTCCATGTCATGTTCCATTTTGTATTCCATACCGTTCTCCCTTATTGAGGTAAGACGAAACCTTCATGTTGGAAGCTCGCCCCAGGTTCCCATAATAGCAATAATAATACTATGATTAATAGTAGTGATAATAGTTGTAATGACAATAGTAATGATAATCGTAGTGGTAATCATACTAGTACTAATAAGCATAGTAATAAGACTAGTAATTGTAATAAGAGTAATGTGGGAAGCTCGCTCCAGATTCCCGCCGCTCGCCAAAGTGCCCAAACGCTCGCTGCCCTGCGAGGCCAAGGTCTGGGGTTCGAGTGAATATCTATGGTTGCGACCAGCCCTTGTGTATATATACACATGTGTATCATATATATATATATATGTGCGTGTGAATATATTATGTCTACATAGGTCTATATATATATATACATGTTTGTCTACTAAATAGATATAAATACAAGTCCACCAACTGATCCATTTGCCAAACTTGGCTTGTACATAGAGGCCCTATACGAGTTCTGAACAGTGCGGATCCTCGACAGAGATTCTACAACTCTCAGGGCGCATCAAAAAGAGACCCAGTTATGGAACATATCTAACCAGGGATTTCTAGCTACCCATCTAGTTTTTTTGGGGGGGGTACTGTTGATACCAAAAATCCTGCATGACCTTAGTTTACTATAATACCATAATTCCCAAGGTATAAGGTACTTAGGGTTCTGCAGGATTTTTAGTATCCACCGTATGTCAGATTCTTTGTTCAGGGTTTTCACGCGTTGGGCTCCAGATCTGGGTCTCAGGTGTGGAGGGGTGGTCTGGGTTTGGGATTGTGGGTTTGGGTGCTCTTGATCTCATCAAGAGCTTTGTACTTGGAACCCCTGGGCCCAGCACTCTCAAACAATTTCAAGCCCAAACCGCTGATCCCAACTCTTTGAGAAATCCAGAGCTGTCCATCTGAAAAGGTAATCCAGTTATCCCCCTATCTCAACAAGTAAGTGTTTTTCTAATCGGGCCCACAATCAAGCTTGAATGCCCCAGACCCTTGTAAAAGGACCTTAAACAGAGACCACAAGATAGTTTCAAGGCATTTGCGACCTTCAAAGTTCTTGTGCCCAGCTGGAGCTTCACTTGCCAACACCCTTCCTTTTTCGGCATGGCCTGCGCATTTGACGGATCTAGTAGGCTGCAGGTGCTTGAAGAGGAGAATGAATAATATGGGAGCTTCAGGATTGAGACTTGGCTGATAGGGTTTAGGGGTTAGGGTTTGGGGGTTTAGGGGTCCAGGGTTTAGAGCAAAAGTTGGAAGTTGGTGCTTAGTCCCGGCGGGGCAGTACACGCCCCAGCTCGATGCCAACAGAGCCGGAATCTGAGGCATGTTTTCCAAGTCTGAGTTCTGTCAGAGTATAATGTAATGAAATATCGTACAGCAGAAAAAGCGAATATGCAATAGAATATGGTATAATATGCTGTGACTTAATATACTATACCATAATATAGCATAGTAAAGTAAGTGTATAGTATAGCACGGGAATCTTGTAAAGCATAATCTACTCTAGTACTGTCTTGCAGGCAAGTATCGAAGCTCGAGCCCTAAACAGCCATCCCTGACCTCTAAACCACTGAACTTCCCACAAACGCGAAGCCCCAATCCAAATCCCAACCTTAGGCTTAAAGGCCCTGAAGCTCAAACTCCAAACCCCTGACCCCAAACAATATAGTATAGTATAGTATAATGTAATATAGTATAGTGTCGAGTATAGTGTACTATAGTAAGATCCTCAACCTCCCAAACCCCCAACATCGCCCCGAAGCGGAACCTTCGCTGCGACGTCTGTGATGCGTGCTCCGGGCTCGAAGCGCTCCGCCAAGATCTCATCGCCTGCAAGGCCTCCGTGGCTTGAACTCTGTGTCTGTAGGGGGGAGGTTTAGGGTTTAGGGT
>CAJNIZ010001075.1:18696-30038 GCA_905231905.1 Symbiodinium pilosum
CCAAAAAATGATGGGTGGTTCGGGAGCCTCTATAATGAGGACTGCGCACTGTATTGGGGTCTATGTTGGCCCCCCCCCCCCCATTTTGCAGAAGCTCTCCCGAACATCGAGGCGAGGTGTTGCAACATTCATTAAGCCATCATGAAAACACACCAGCACTGGCGGAAGATTCGGAATGTGGGCTCGTGCTTTCATGTTTTCAATTGCTAAACATGTGTTAAGCGAATGCTTGTTTCCACTGGCGAGCACAGGCCTGCATCCCGCAGCATTCTGAACCTTAAACCCTAAGTCCTAACCCCTAAGCCCTAAATCCTAACCCCTAAACCCTGAATCCTAACCCCTAACAGGCACAGCGCTTCGATCCTATCCGGAGGCAGTGGGAGTGTGGCGGGCCCCAGGCTTCACCTGCGCATTGCGACGTGAGGGAACCATTGAACGATTTAGGGTTCAGGGTTTAGGGCTTAAAGTTTAGGGTTCAAGGTTCAGGGTTCAGGGAGTTTAGGTTTTAGGATTTAAGGTTGCAGGCCCAGGGTTATAGTATATAGGCTACTACCGTGGCTATTTGGGAGGTCTAGGAAGGTATTTTTCTCTGATGTTGGTGAGTTTTGCACAGGGGTCCCCAGGAACTTGTGTTTCTCCAAACCTCAAAGGGTCCCGTTTTGAGAGCCCTTAATTATATTACAACACGAGCACTGTGATATACTGGGGTCTTCAGTATCTTAAGTGGAGCCCTTTGCCGCAGAAACCCTCATATGGGTGAGTGTAATGTGGGTGAAAAGCTATCAGTTATGTGAGGGAAGGTGTTTCTGAGGTTCTGGTGAGTATATACATTATATGCTTAGAAGAAGAAATGCATAGGCCATAGACGAGCTTGCAAGCAGGGTGTTTCTCCTCTAGAGATGACCCAAAAAAAGTCCCCGGATGCTAATGAGCTCACTGGGCTCGAATTTTGTCGCGCAGACCCTAAACCTTGAACCCTAAACCCTAAACTGATCTGCCAGGATCCTGTGGTAGCCTCCGCAGCCCAATGAATTCCGGTTGGCACTGAACAAATCAATTAAAACATGTGTTTTCCGAGGCTTCGCCCCCCCGAAGTATGGTTGGACTCATCCTCTGCTTTTCTGCAATGAAACGGCTCCTAGTGGTAATTCCTGAAAGCACATTCTCCCTCAAGCTTGTTCCTAACAGCAGGTGCCTATTTGCAGGAAGCAGGGGTTCCGCACTGCCTGATTTGGTATAGTAAGTTCATTGGGCATAGGATAGGCGGCTCCTGGATAGGCAGCTCTTCAAAAAGCAACAAGACTTTCAGGGAAGTTCCTATGATAGAAAGGATAATATGGCCTCTTTTGCAAGGATCAAGCCACAAATCTGTAGAGAGCTCATTGCTCCGCAGTCTGTACTCATGGATTCTACTGTAGATACTTCTTGCCGAGAGTCAAGAGTTTGTATCCATGCCCTGGCCCACCCTACGCAAGCCCTGAACCCAAAAAGTCCTAAATCCGAAGCCCACAATCCTCAACCCCCAGCCAGGCCCTGAGTCCTAAATCCTCTTACCTAAGCTCTACACCGTGAGATCTAAATCCTCCACCCTAAACCCTCAGCCGTAAATCCTAAATCCCAAATTCTTCATGCTACATCCTAGACCTCAGGCCTTAAGAATCCTAAACCCTAAATCCTAAACCATGGCCGGTTCGCCATCACACCCAGGCCTAGAACCTATGCCCACACCCCGCTTCGAATGCCAAGGGCCTGGCCGAGGGGTTTTGGGTTTAGGGGTTCGCTGGGGCTTTCAGGGGTTTAGGCTTAAGGGTCCATGCGGTCAAGAGCTTTGGAGTTTGGGATAAGGCCCAGCGGCTCAGGGGTGTTAGAGTTCCGAATTAAGGGTTCAGGGAACCCTAAGCCCAAAATGGTTGCTTAAGGGCCTACCTGGAGATCCTAGTTGACTATAATTATGGTACACTGTTGTAGGAATTTAGTATAAAGTTGANNTAGTCAACTGGATCTCAAGGTAGGTTTTTTGTTATGGCCGTTTGTTCTGCAAATGGGCGCTTGGGCTCCGCCTCGAGATCGGGATTCCGAACCATGGGGGCTACGCGGTTTAGGGTTTAGGGTTTAGGGTTTTGGGGGTTTCCTAAAATTAGGGGTACCATTTTAAGGGTCCCAAGAATAAGGACTGTAGTATTTTGGGGTCTATACTGGGGTTCCCTTATTTTGGGAAACTACCACATATCGGCAGTGTGGTCCTAGCATACCATTAAAGGGGTTTGGGGATTAGGTTGGGTACTGCCCCCCCTCAGTAGCAGTTGGATAATACTTATAGTATGGTTATATACGGCCCTTAATAGGACCCATAATATAGAGGCAGTACCCAAGGTTCAGGGTTTAGGAAGGGGGTGCGGTCTGGGAAGTATCTGCGGGCATTGACCTCATGCGGGTGCACACCTCGTCCTCTTCCCTGAGTGTGCTGGCAAAGACGGGCTTAGGGTATAGGGCTTATGTGTCCATACCTCCACGTTTGGGGGACTACATTGTAAGGCTTGTGAAGATACGCATGGTTTAGGGGCCTACTGAATCAGAATAGTTGGCTTTAGGGACTTGGAAACATGGAAAAGAAAATGGCAGCTACTGTGCTGTTTAGGCTTCGTTCTTGAGGGTCCTAAGCAATCAGAATAAGGGAGAATCAAAAAGGACGATGAACCGGAAACTGGGGTTGTACAGTAGCTTACAGGTGTTTATGTTAGGTCAACCCCCCCTATAGTAATAGCGCCTTCATGTGGATTTATTAGGGCCTTGATATACCTACAGTTGTCCCTTGTGGTACCCATTGCTGGATGGGGGATTGACCCACTGTTTAGGGTATTAGGGAGTTCGGGGTTAAGGTTTCCCAGGTTGCAGATTTCAGAATTTGGAATTCTGGGGAATCCGTATTGTATATTATCAGGTATACTAGTGGGAGGAAGGGATTTAATCCTGAATTGCAGGTCAAATTGCGCTTATAATAGCACTTCACATAGAAGAGCGACCCCCCAGAATCTTTTGATAATCCCCTCGCACTGCCTGAATTCTGCAAAACTCCCATGTCCGCTCCTGTCCGCTCCGTGCTGAGGCACCGCCGTGGCGAGCAAGGGGAGAATCTTTGTCGGGAGCCAAGCCATTGCCAGGAAGGTAGGCTTCAGGGTTCAGGGTTTTCAAGATTTACGGTATAGGGTGGGTATAGGGTTCAGGGCTTGTAATCCAAATCTGATTGGTACATTTATCAGTTATAGCTTTTAACCATATCGACGGGGCTTTTATCATTGTATGACACATACTCTTCATTTTGAATGGGTTAATTGCCCTGAGCCTCCAACTAGGTTTCATAGATTGTGGCCTGGGCAAGGAAGAAACCAAATCCTAGCCAAGACACGTCCTACACTGCTAGCATTCCTAATTTTAATGATGCTAGCGTTGGCTACTCTACTTTGGTGTTTTGGAGCCGGTTGGGTCAAGAGTTTGGGGTGTAGGGCCAGGGATGCGAAAAGTACACCCTAAACCCATTTAGATCCTAAAGCCAGTTCAGGGCTCAAGGTTTTTGTGTGGAGGATTGGGCCCCCGCGGTGCGAATATGTCAGAGTAGGAGGTCGGAAATACGTAGGATTTAGATCCCCCAACTAGATCTTGGGTATCTAGGGTGTAGGGTAGGTAGGCTTTAGGGTTTAGGGTTGGGTACTGCCCCCACCCAGGCTGAGTCCTAAACCCCAAACCCTAGACGACAATGGTGCTCAGGGTTCGGAGAGGCAAGATGGTCCTTCCAGTCAGGATTGTGGTGCCACAGAACATTTTCTGGAATCCTTCCTAATTTTAAGCCCCCCCATCCCCCCTAATATGAAATATTCCACTCTGTGACATATCAAAATTTATGGAGAATGTGTAATGTTATCTGGGATGAGGGGATTTAATATTAGGTGAAGGGAGTAGAAGAAGTCTGAGTCCTAGCCGGGAACCCAAACAGAGCATTAGGGTTTAGGGAATCAGGGCTTTTAGGGTACTAATCTGCTTCCTGTTTAGAAGTTCGCCCGACCCAGGAAGTCGTGTAGATATGCCTTTTAAAACATCTGGCAATCACCGGTGTGGAGACCCTTCTTCGCCTTAGGAATCGCCAGAAGCGCTGTGACTGTTCAAAACCCCCCTCCATGATGTTCGAAGCCCCTGCAAAGCGTACACAAACTCCAGGGTTGATGATGATCTCTCGTGATCCCGGATGGGTTGGGAGGAGTTCGATTTAGGGTTTGCTCTTGTGGTGACCGTTTTCCGTCTATCTGCACATGACGGAAGACCGTGTAAAAGAGAAACATACCAAACACGTTTGTAATTTGTCATGGGACCAAATGGGCACTAACAGATGTTCATGGCCCCTATACTAGCCTAAGTGACCATCATACTGGTGGTCCCCCGAAATTGCTCAGAAGTGCTTCCCCTGCACACTTACCTCCCAAACTCTAGACTCTAGACCCCGACACCCAAACTCTTCAAGCCGAAGCCACAACCCAGCGGTTTAGGGTTTAGGGTTTGGGGAAGACTAAACACAAACAGCCCTAAAACCCCGAAACCCGCCCCCAGCACTGAACCCTACAGCCTCAATTTGATGATGCCGCTAAGCCCCCTGTCTCCATGACCCAGTCACCTCTACTTGGTTTAAGGTTTAGGGGTGAACCCCTTCAGTTTTTGGATAGAGGGCCCTTGCAATTTAACTCCCTATCCGTAGCAAGCATAGTAGTCCCTATCCTCTCTAGAACCCGCTACTCGGAGGCTCAGAGAGACTAAGTAAGTAGGTCAATAATTAGGATAGCTTGGGTTGCTATGTGGGTTCTAACGGCTATTAACCTACTGGCTAAGTTCCCCGGACCCTCCAAGTATGACATCCTGCATGGGGTTTAGGATTGAAGGCAAGGGTTTTCTGCGTCCGCCATCGAAGCAGAATTGTTCAAGTCCCTTCCATTTGCTTCTCTGCTCCGGGGGATAATATCCTTGAACCCACTCCAAGAAATACGACTTTCACAGCCCTTTTTTAGTAGTTCCCATTTCATTTGCCATGTTATTGTCACTCTCCATTATCAGTAGTAGCATATTGCTGCCTGAGGTTCTCGGGGGGTCGAACATCTGCGGGGAACCTCTGGGCGTGGTTGAGTGCAGCTGCCCCTGCGAAGTATTCTAGGAGTTTGTCCAAATCGGGCTGCGCTTGCAGTTAGAACAGGGCGTCGGAGGGTCGGGGTGGAGGATTCTTCTGCCAAGAACATATGAGCCATAGTCTAAACTCCTAGTATCCCCCTGAGTAACCCTTAGAATAGGCCCCTATATACTCCCCCTTTGAGGAGTTTAGACTATAGCTCATATCGATTGGGAACTGTTTGCTCGGGACTTTGCTGTTGAGGCGGTGTTCAGGCGTTTAGGGCTCAGGGTTTGCTGTTTATCATCTGAGCCATAGTCTAAGCTCCTTGAAGGGGGTAAATAGGGGATTATACAGGGGAGTATGATATGGGTAATTAACGGGGTCACAAAAGATTAGACTATAGCTCGTTTATGTTCCCTGGATTTTCGCGTCCGGTCTACATTCGGGGGAGGTTCTACGAAGTCTGTGTAGGCCTTCTATACGGGTACCCTGCGGATTCCCCCTGCTCAAACTAATCCTCAGCATAAAGCCGCTACGACGGAGCACCTACCCCACCCTCTGCTTAACCTCTAACAGGTCGCTACCGATTGTACAAACCTCCAAAGTACCCCGGCTAGACACGTGGCTACTCTCTGCCAGGGACTTTTTATGGCCACCTACAGCAACACAGTATCACAAGCAGTCCGGAGCATCCATTCGTCCACCCTGAACTTGAACCTTTGGAGCCCGAACCTCTACTGTTATGGAAGCACATCCTGCACCACCATAAGCCTCCAAGAATCCCAGAGTGTGCACAATTGCCTTCCTGAACAGTAGGGTCGGGGGGGGCCAGGGCAGAGGCCGCCCCAAACCAGGAAGTATAGGATATATTGGGGTTTAACTACTATAATGGGTTATATAGGGATTATAGAGTATATTTTGGGGGTAATATTGGGATAATGGAAAAGAAAATGGAAACTACTATTTAGGGTCTAGGGTGCATCGGCCGTGAGCAACAATTTAAATAGCGGGTAGGAGAATGGAGAATGGAATTGCAAAGAACGTGGAGCATTACATGGAAACTGGGCTTATTAGGGTTATGGAGCGGTTTGGTTTCATGGGGCTACTAGTCCCGATGGAGAGTAACATTGTATCAGCCATTTCGTTGTAGGTATGTTTTAGGATAAGAAGAATTCAATCTCACTTGGTTCAACCACCACAAAACCCTCTTGTGGGGTAAGCCCCAAAGCCTAAACCCAACCCCCAACCCCTACACCCTTTAGGGGCTCAGAACCAGAGGCTACGAGCCGCGAATTGGGCTGTGGAGGCAACTCCCAGAAATGCGGCAGGCCAGGGTTTCATCCGTATCTCATGCAGAAGCCTGATCAATCCCCTCCCCTAATATTAAACCACCCACCCCCTAATATGAAATATTCCCCATTGTGGTATATTATGAAATAGTGGGAGTATTGAATATTAGGGCGGGTTTAACATTAGGGGGTGGGGATGAATTGCCAAGATTTTCTAGTATATCCTCGTGTAGCAAGAGAAATACACTCCACACCGCTATGCTGATGAAACAGGCCCCAACAATACTTGCTTAGGGTGTGATTTAGGACTCAGAGTTCTTGGGGTCTGGACCATAACTTCAGGTTTGGGTGGGTGGGTGGGTGGTGGGTGGGCAGAGAACAAGTTAGATCCACGTATCGACCCCTATCGAACGCACAGCCCACGTAAAAAGCCCACCAGGGGCTGAGGGCAAAGTATGGTGAGCCTGAGGCCGAGGGCTTTAGGTTATGGGTTTAGGGTTTCCCTGAAGTAGATGAAATATGGCTCTGTGTATGTTATAATAAGGATTACTGCTGTTTTGCCTGAAGATGGTAGCTTTTATGGTGATGTAAACGTAGGGGGGCCCATAAGGAAGGGCTTCTATAAACCACCTTGAGGCCTTTCTTAGGGAGTGGTCCCCTTAACGTTTCCCAATGGGGAGCTCTCTTAATCTTGGTGTCCTTGTATAAAGCCCTACAAACCCACTACGAGGCCCAAATTAGCCCTAGCTCCAAACTCCTTCAAATGGGTTATATATGATAAGGATTATATAGGGTCCTTATTCTAGTACTTATTACGGGGGATATGAGGAGTTTAGACTATAGCCTAGGAGGACCCCCCCACCCTGTAATAGTGGTATAATAGGAATATAAGAGGGCCCTAATATAATCCCTATTATCCCCTATAGTCACTATTACCCCTAAACCCTAAACCCTAAATCCCTATGATGCCCTATAATCACTATTACTGGGTGGGGGGTCCACCTAACCTAAACCCTAAACCCTAGACCCTGAACCCTAAACCCTAAACCCTATTATAATATAGTAGTTTCCATTTTCTTTTCCACTACCCCTATATAACCCTAAGCCTATAGCTCATATTAGATGTCACTATTGCCCCTAAACCCTAAACCCTAAATCCCTTATCCCTTAGAGTCACTATTATTAGATGGAGCCTGCAGGGTTTCCGAGACTCCGAATCTCCTCCCTGCAGGCTCGATATGGCTGCGCAGCAGCTGCTCTGCAAGGCAGCACGCGCCAGGGCAAAGAGGGAGGGTAATTGAGTGGGGTCAGGGGGATTAAGTAAGTAGGTTAGGGTTTAGGGTTTAGGGTCAGGGGGATTTAGTAAGTAGGTTAGGGTTTAGGGTTTAATGTCAGGGGGATTTAGTAAGTAGGTTAGGGTTTAGGGTTTAGGGTCAGGGGGATTTAGTAAGTAGGTTTAGGGTCAGAACAACATAGTGATGGCCCTGAGAAACCATATGACGATCCCAAAATATCCCCATCATGAGCCTGCTTACTAAGTCCCCATGCCCCTGCAAGTAAGTGGGGTACGCAGGATCGTATTCTGGGGTTGCTCCGTGTATTTTTGTTGGTGTCCACTTGGGAGTTTCCCAAACTTAGGGGTACCTTTTGGGCCCCCCCATAACAAGGATCGTAGTATTTGGGGGTCTGTATAACAGGCCTTGGCCGTTTGGGGTTATTGGAGGTGGCTTTGAACACTGGTTTGCCAGTGGACTTTCTCCAGATGTACGGTAAAGAGTATGGGATGTTTTGGTGGAGTAAACCCTAAACCCTAAACCCAGTTGACACCTGGAAGACTCGAGTTGCGCAACGGCTCTCACAAAGTAGTAATCTTCATCGAAGGAGTAGTGGAAAAGAAAATGGAAACTACTATATTATAATAGGGTTTAGGGTTTAGGGTTTAGGGTTCAGGGTCTAGGGTTTAGGGTTTAGGTTTGCTTCGCAAGCGGATTTTTGGGCCTATTTGCAAAACCCTTCCTCGCAACAAACATAGCACACGTGCCCTAAAAGAAGAGCTGTGAGCACTTTCGGCCATAAGTGAAAGCGAAGCTTGCAAAATGCGGGCTCCCCAAAGCTAAAAGTGGCTGACTAGTCAACCTTTTACTTCTTGGTGTCTGTACAAACCTACTATAACTAAGTGCCTAAACCCTTTTTGTGCCAGGGACTTATGGACATGTTCAGGCTGTGGCAAATACGGCAGCCTATGCCTACGTTAGGCCAGAGCTTTTGAGATCTCCGGGCCACATCTGGAAGAATGGAGGCGAGGAGCAGATTTGGCTATATTGAGACAATGGAAAACAAAATGGAAGCTACTATAGTATGTTGGGTGTATTTTGGGATAATGAAAACTCAAATGGAAACTACTATTTATGGTTTACGGATGTCGTGGCCAGCCGCTCTTGATGCCAAGGAAACTACAACAGAAAGCAACCCCTTCGTGCAAGCGGGTGGAGGAGAATAACCCTAAACCCTAAAATAGCAGTTTCAATTTTCTCTTCCATTATCCCTATATAACCCCAATATAAGCCCTATATATACCCCATATATACCCTACTATGCTACAGTAGTTTCCATTTTCTTTTCCCATAAAGCACCGAGGATGGGTTCCCCGGCGCCCCTACAGCAGGGGTCGGCGGATAAGGGAGGCCCCTAACTTCTGGAACAGCCAGGCTCCAAACCCAAAAAACCACAACCTGCTGACACCCCTCAAACGGGGGCCTAAAGGGGGTTATATAGGGGATGATGAAGGGGACTACTATAGAGGTTACTAAGGGGGATACTAGGAGTTTAGACTATGGCTCATCTCAAGTTTCATCTTTGGCAGGAATGGTTTACATCTTCGGAGGCCATGGCTTTTGGGCGGAGACCTCGGACGTGTGGTAGGGAACGGTCCAGTATTGTCCAGTATTTCTGTAAGGGTTGGGGCTTGGGTTTGGGCCGGGAGTCAGGATTTAGTTCTTAAGGTTTTGGATTCAGGATGTGCCTGGAGTGTCCATCTGCATTCTTTCAGTGCCCAACCCCAGTGCCCAACACGGAACACTTTGGGAGGGGCTTGAGAGAACAATATCTCTGCCATGCCCAACCGGAGAGTGACCGTGCAGTACCCAAGCAGCGTGTTTTGAGGTTCTGTCCTTAGCTGAAGACGGGCAGGATAGGTCGGATGCTCGAAGTAAATTGTGTTGCATTATTTTTTTTGCCGGGGGAGAGGGGCTTCATGGGGGTGCACGAGGGCTTCTGACGGGCTCCCATAGGGCATAGGGATGGGTTGCCCTCAACCCTAAACCCAACACCGCCTGGAACTGGTCACGGGCTTGCCGGAACAACGTGGTTTGTGTTGACTCAAACACTGAAATGCCATGTTGCCGTGGCCGCTGAGACCTTTGGCACCTCCTGACTTTCACCGGGCCCTAAACCGTGCCGGAGTTTGAAAACCCTTTTTCAAACCAATGTAACCCGTTTTGGTAGTTTCCGTTTGCTTTTCCATTATCCCAAAAATACGCAAATATAAGCATAATAGAACCCCAATATAACCACATGGGTGGTAGTTCCATGTTCGAGTAACACAGAGATGACATGGCAACTCTCAGAGTAAGAGTGGTACACTGGATGCTGAGGATAAATAAATAGATAAATATGCATATATATATATATATGTATTCCCCATTGGGGTAAGGGTTAAGGGTTTAGGGTTTAGGGATGTTATCACCCTATAATGGAGAAACACATTGAAGCTGGGGGAATATATTGGGGTAATGGCAGGGTTGTATTCGGATAATGGAACAGAAAATGGAAACTATAGGGATTAGAGGGAGGAAGGGAGGAAGTAAGCGGACCAGAAAGTCAAATAATTGGGACTCCCCATGTCTAGCTGGATGCAGTTTGAGATGACAAAGCCAAGGAGAACCTGAATGACGCTGAGTGCCTGGACACGGAGTCTGAAAGGCCGCGGACATAGTCTGGCCTTCGGTTAGCTGGGAATGACGGAATGGATCCTTATAGTAGTCCCTATATAACCCACTATAGTAGTTTCCATTTTCTTTTCTACTCCTTCATTCCCAGCTAGGCAAAGGCCATTAGTATGACGTCCCCAGAGAGCCCAGTACACCTTAATTCAGGAATGTACATTAAAAGGCATGAAGCCCACACTCTACTACAACCCTTCATAGACCTAAAGTTTCTTAGATAATATCCATTAACTAAGGGTAATTGGGCTACCTAAAGTTGTTGTGGTGTTAATGTCAAGTCTGAGCAGTGGAGCAGAACTTCTGGTACTGGCCTGGCTGCTTCGGCGTCAAGGTGGTCACGGGGAAATTACAACCCTAAACCCTTAACCCTACAGTAGAATTATTGGCTCGTATAACCCAGAACAGGAAGTAGGGGCTTGAGGATGATTTGCTGTAACTTCTACTATACGTAACGCCCCTAAACCCTAAACCCTAAGCCCTAAACCCTAAACTGTTGATAGGGTATTTCTCAAAGTGCAAGTGCCCTTTCATGGACCCAGAGTTGAGAAACGCTCAGAACATAATATGGGGAGTTCCCCAAATTGGGTGTATTTTTTTGGGGGTCCCTATTTTAAGGATTACAGTATGTTGGTGTAAATTGGGGTCCCCCCAATTGAGAGATTTCGGTTTGGCATTTGTGATATTCGCAGAATTGGGCTTTACCCTCCTCATTTACGAAACTGGATTCCGACGAAGCACCCAAAACCTGAAGTCTACTTGAGAAAGTCTTGAAACTTGTTGTTATGCTACGTTACGCTATTGTTCTTATCCTGGGCTGGAAGGGATTACTTTGGAGGACCCCCCACCCTGCAAGCCGCTGTGGAGCTTTCTTAGAGGTTGGTAGGGAATGGAGGACTAGAT
>CAJNIZ010001076.1:0-30037 GCA_905231905.1 Symbiodinium pilosum
CGGAATGACAAATGTTAAAAAGGGTTCGGAAAAATGAGGGCTCTGGCAAGCATGGACCTCAGAATCTGCAAAAGAAGATTCGATTTAAATCGTAGATACTTATATGCTAAGCCTTGCCTATGGATTTCAAATTTACTTACAGCTTTTTGGCCAGAAACCTATTCGATTCCGATTCTCGGGTTTTGAGCACGCCAGAAACTATTGATTTCTTGTAAGACCGCTTATTCGAACAGCCCAGGCAATCATCTCTGCTAAGGGGTACTATACCGAGACCGCCGGAACGGAATGACAAATGTTAAAAAGGGTACGGTATAAAAAGGGCTCTGGCAGGCACGGACCCCACATCTGCAAGAGAAGATTCGATTTGAATTGCAGATACTTATATGCATAAGCTTTAGGCCAATGAACTTCAAACTTACTTACAGCCTGTTGGCCAGAAACCTATTCGATTAAAATTCTCAGGTTTTGAGCACACCAGAAACTATTGATTTCTTACAAGACCGCTTGTTCGAACAGCCCAGGCAATCATCTCTGCTAAGGGGTACTATACCGAGACCGCCGGAACGGAATAATAAATGTTAAAAAGGGTACGGAATAATAAGGGCTATGGCTTGCAACAGCACTTGGCATCGAATTAACATCCATTTGAAATCAATTGGAATTTATTTATAATTCTATTAAAAAGCCAATTGAAAATCGAATTGAAATCCGTTCGAAATCGATTAAAGTCTCATTTGAATTCCTTCTAAAATCAATTGGCACCGAATTAAAATCCATTTCAAATCAATTGCAATTTAATTAGAATTCTATTAAAAGCCAATTGAAATCGACTTTGAAACCGTTTGAAATCTAATTTAAATTCCTTTTAAAATCAATTGAAATAAGATTAGACTCACTTTGAAATCGATTGAGATGTAATTTAAATTCCTTGTAGAAGCCATCGGCATCGAATCAATATCCATGTCAGATCAATTTAATTAGAATTCTACATATTAGGGTTGGTTTTATTATAAGGGGGAAGGGGTTCATTAAAATGTTAATGGCAAATATATCCCAGGACTTCGGCCTGAGGGCTTAGGGCGTAGGGTTTAGGGTTTATGGGTTGCTCTGGGATCCCCCCAAACAAGTTTTCCCGAACTTGTTTGGGACCCCCCGGATTATTCAGACCTCTCTACTTGTTGGGGGGGGGGGTTATAATCAGAACCCCCCCCCATTAGATCTTGTTGGTGTTTGTTGGAGATGCCCAAGCCCAAACTCCAAAGTGGTGAAACCCTGCAATGAGGGCCTGCGCTCTTGAAACGAAGTTGTGCAGGCAACAGTTGGCGTTTGCCAGCAGATTTTTGGTCACGATCATCCAGAGACAAGCATATCAAGCGTCAAGGTGTTTCGGCTACTCGGCCTTCACGAGCTTCACGAGTCATGTGGCAGATGTGGCAGCGGGCAGCCAGATTGGCAACAGCGGTTTGCTAGCCTGGCCGATATCCGGACAGTGCTGGTTGACCGCCATGCCCGCTTCATGGCTGCTGTTGCATGGCCTGAAGCAGCCGGATTCGCCACAAGCATGACTCAAGCAGCCGCTAGCCCACGTGTCCCGCTCAGCCGCTGGTTCAGTTCCCCGAAAGCTTTGCAGACGCTTGACCTGGACGACCAAAAGTTGGGCCAGTTTGCAGGCCGGACAAATTTGGGTGCGCTGGGGCAGCTTGAAAAGCTGGAGACGCTGAAGCTGCGCCGCAATGTGCTTTCAGAGGCACCTGTCGAGCTTGGACAACTGACCCGGCTTCGGGAGCTGTGGTTGACTCAAAATGATCTTTGTGAACTTCCAGACAGCTTTAGCAATCTCGCGAGGCTTCAAGTCCTGGCTTTGGAGCGAAATCGTTTTGTCAAGCTTCCAAAATGTATTTGCAAGCTTCGGCGGCTCTTGCAGCTTGGTTTGGATGAGCAAGAAGCACCTGTAAAAGAGCTTGGCGCGGTGCCAGCTGCGGTGCTTTCAATTTTACGTGGCCGTGGATGTCAAGCTTCGTTTCCGTCCCTGGTATGCAACGAGCATGAGAGGCCAAATTTGAATACCATTTTTTGGGCCAACAATGGCCTCAGTCAAGTGCCGAGACTACACGCCTTTTCGCAGTCCTTGCGGCTGTTGGATTTGGCCCACAACCGCATAAGTTCCGTGGGGGACGAGATTTTTTGCCTAAGCAATCTAAGAGATCTGAGTCTGGCTGGCAATCTTTTAGAGAGCTTGCCGAAATCCATTGGAAGAATGAGATCTTTGCAGCAACTGTGGCTGCATGGGAATTTTCTGCTACAACTACCGGATGAGCTCGGAGAACTCGAGGCGCTGGCAATCCTCGAGCTGCATCACAATCGTCTCCACTCCTTACCGTCATCACTAGGCATGCTGCAGAAGTTGAACTGGTTCTTTGCCCACGGGAACGCTCTTACAGATGCTCGGGTGGTGAAGATGTTGTCCATCTTGCCGAGGATAAAGATTGTTGGGCTTGGCGCCAACCAGCTGCAACTGAAAGACTTGGACTTCCAAAAGTTGGGAAGGGCCAGCTTCGGCTTGGGTTGGAACCCGGGTCTTGAAGCTAAGCCCGTTTTGACAGAAGCGTTGACCACAACTGACTTGCATTGGGACAAGATGGAAGAGGGAGTTCTTGCGGATGTCTTGGTCATCACTTTTTCGGCGCAGGGTGCTCCGGTGGCACAGGGCCAGGCCGAGGTGCGTGCACTGCGCGACTCATTTCTCAAGGTTGATGCGCTCTACGTCTGTGACCCGGCCAATGCTTGGTTTCTGCAAGACCCGTTGCAACAATGGAGGGGCCTGGCGTGCCTAGGTTGCAACGTGACATGTGATGAATTCCCTAGTCATACTGAGACTTACACCTCGGCTTTGCTCATTGGTCTTAAACGCGCAATCTCCCGTCAATGACGTGCGTCTTCACTGCAATCAGAATGCAGCCGCATCGGTGGGCCCCCAGGAAGATTCCATCCCCCATCCACAACCCGCGAAATGATGTCGGCCAAAAACTTGCAGTGGAGCGGGCGAGGTTTTGGCTAACCGTTGCATTTACACTTGATGCTGGTCAAGGTCATGCCAGCATATCGCGCACCCTCCCCTTGACCACCAGCCCCCCGCTCACCCCCCCCCCCCGCGATANNCTCACCCCCCCCCCCGCGATACCGCGCACCCCCCCTTGTTCAGTCGGCCCAGCTCAGCCCCACGCGCAGACGATATCGCGCATTACCCCTTGCGCACAATGTCGTGCACCGCCCCCCCTTGTTCACCACACCCCGTGCAGACGACATCGCACCCCGCGATAGAACACCTTCATCCAAACCTTTGTGCCAACACGCGAAGTGTGCGACCGTGGGGGGTCAAAATGCGTGGTTCAACTTTCGACATTCTCTGACACCAGGTGTCCTGCTCTCTCTCTCTTACCCCAAAGCTTTCCTGCAACTATCTGGGGAGGCGTTCAGAAGTAATGTCTTCCATGAATGTTAAGAAGGGACCGCTCCTGATTTCCAGAATTTCCCGACAACCCCTCTGGCGTTGGGTTCTCGTTTAGCACACAACCGCGAGGTGCCCGATATCGGTGCAACGTTTGCGGCAAGAGAAAACAAGGACGAAACGCTGTGGGGGCTCATCGGCTGGCTGCGCACGGGCTCAAGGGCTGGCTGTGCACGGACGGTGGATATTGTGAGCGCGGGCGAGTGGCGGTGCGGGGGGTGAGCGGGGCTGCTGGTGAACAACGGTGGGGGTGCTCGATGTCGTCTGTGCCGGGGAGGGGGGGGGGAGGGTGAGCAGGGGCTGATGGGGGTGGTGTGGACAAGGGGGGCGGGGGTGCACGATAGGATACGATAGGGTTGCAATCCAAAACACCCCGGCACAGCAAGCGTTTAGGGCTTAAGCTGTGGGGTTTCGGCTTTACAGTCTGAACTCACACAGTTACTGTAATAAACGTCCTCTTGCACAGGAGCAAAGCTCGGATACGGCATCCTGGTTTGCTCTCAAAGACAGGTCCCGACTGCCGAAGACATTTTGGTTTCCATCTTCATTCGTGACGGCTATCTTGCCTCTGGAATTTGTACTTGTCCTTATAGGGTACACTGATTTGTGGAGGCCCAGTTGAAATGTTTGAGGGGTGCAGAAGGTGCTTTCGAAGTCAGGGTCCATCGTTCTCAGGGACCATGGGGGCACCCAAGTATTCAAGTGTTTAGACGGGGTAACCAACACAAGGCAGGCCCCCTACCCACCCACTGGGAGTAGAAAACGAGTGTCATGTTGGACCTAGCAAGGGGCGGGGGGAGCGGGCGGCGTAATCTCCGGGTGGATAGAGACAAGGCTTATTCCAGACGCCTGTCCGCCAGATGCCAGGCAAATTGAAAAAAGGCAGGACAAGTTGGTCCCCGACCTTGAAAGATAGGTAATTTCCGCAGTTGCATTGTATCCTGAAGCGTGCAATTTACAAATCGGTATCCAGGCTTCAGATATAACAGACCGTAAGCTACAAATGTCTCTTCATAAGCTGTTGGTTCAATGTTGCCGCAAAGATCTGTGGTGCAGCTTTGAAAGAGATGTTGCAATTTCGAGAACAGAGTCATCTTGCAGTGAATGACTTTAGAACTGCCTGGCGGCGTGCGAGTCTCCAGAACAGGTTTTCACAGTCCCGTGCTTAATTTGCAAGAAGACTGCTGTGACTTTATCGCAGACACTAGGGCGTTCAGATATTCTGCCCTGATCATCCTTCCAAGGTACTTTGAAGAGAAAATATCGACGATTGCAAAACAGTACCAGCGGGTCTTCGCGTGGGGCGGCTCAATGGGAGGCCACTGCTGCAAAATGCACGTTCAGCCAGTCTGTTTCTTTCTTAGTGAGCTCCAGAAACGGCACTAAGAGCTACATGCAGAGTACAAGATTGTTGGCCAGCAAGTTGTATGCATGTTCCTGCAGGCTCGCGTTGGGGGTTTCTGTGCACATCCGACTGCCAACAACTCAAAAACTTCTTGGCCTGCGGTGATACGCCTGCTTCCTGCCACCATGAGCGATCGTGACCTGCGACATGCAGCACAGGGTACACATTCCAACCCTGCACATCAACCGCCTCAAAATACAGGGATGTAATAATTAATAAACAGGGCATAACCGCCCAGAAAATGCAATCACCGCCTTAGGTTTTGACTCATGACTTGCTCGAGGGCCAGCGGTGCTAGGCCAAGTGAATCATGCGGTCAAGGTTGTTTTTGAGCTGACAGGGTGTGTTTTGTTTGATCAGCTTGTTGATACATGGGTGCTCTAGGGATGTAGATGATATAGTATAGCCAAGTGAATGGCATGTGCCTGCGGGGTGGATGCGAAAATCTTCACGCAAGGATACAAGCAACTATTCATTGGATGGCGCATGACCACGTCTGGAACGCCCACACAGACGGCTAGAACCAGAGACGTCTTGAGGGTTCTCGAAGAGGTTTCCTAGGTTCTCGAAGCCGCGAGGCGTGACTCGAGCGTGACTCTGATTTTCCGTAGTCTACCGTAGGAACCTAATTAATAGAAAAGACATGGGGACTCGGGAGCGTGACTTTGGCATGACTCTGGCCCCTCGGCTGATTCTGTATGCTTTCTGGCCGCAAAAATGACGCCGATCGGCACCGGAAATCAACAAGCTGGGTCGGGGGGTTAAGTCATCACATCACAATCCAACCCTGGAAACCCGGACACACATGCAACGCTCCTACGGCTTTTTGTGTGGCTTTCAGGGGGTCCTAGAAGGTGTATTCAACGTTCCCCATATCGAACCCGCATGGCCATACAAGTACCTTCAACTAGGTGGTCCCACCAAAATTCATTGGTGATAATAAGTATTGAATTTCCAACAGAAAAACCATCACGTGACCTGCATGGACTCACGATGCTTAAACGTACAAAACTCAAAAAAACAGTACCTGACATGACCGCCTTGATGTTCAGGGCTGTTACTAACCGCCTCAATTTTGATGGCTGTTAGATTCTCAGGGCGGCCTACACTGTACGCATGGTCGGCAAGCACTTCCTGGGAACATGAGTTTTCCCGTTTTCCAGAAGTGAGTAGGGGTCCATTTGGCGGTGCTTATAGTAAGGACTAATTTGTATAATATTATTTTGGGGTCTATAATTGGTGCCCCCCCCATTTTTGGAAACTGCCACATGACACATGCTGCTGCCAGAACCAAAGGGTAGCATGGCCGCCCCCAAAAAGGTTGACGTCAAAAGGGTAATAGGTTGAGCGAGGGTCTGGGGCTTGGGCTTGGAAATCACTCAGCATACGCGGCAGGGTCCTCAATGCGCAAGGGCGCCAACATGTTCGAACAGTCACTGTGGGAACGTGAACTGCTTAGTTGGTTGCCTTGGATGAGTGAGTGCCATGGCAATGGCAGGTGCCATGGATTCAGCACGCTGGGATATCATCGTGGTTTTGTTCCCTCTCAAAAAGTTGACAGCCACATCAAATTCTTGCATAGTCCGTCTCTAGTAGCTGGCTTTTCTGATGTTTCAAGGCTTGGAAAGCACCCCCGGGTTCTACGCAACATATGGCATCAGCAGGAACACACAGTCATGCAATGTCAGAATTGGGACGTGTCTCTCGGAGTGTTGCTTTTGTGTTTAGATATCCTGGCTAAGACCCCTTGTCCTAGAATTAGTAAGCAGAGTGACAAGATTATGATTTTATGCCCAGTTGGTATGCAAATGCTGGGTCGCGGATCTATTACCAGAATGCCCCAGTTTTGGGGGGCAAACCTTTGGATATCTACCTCAATGTCTACAGCATGTCTCAGCATTCCATCCTGCCAGGTTCTGCTGCACTTCTTTTCGCGCACCTGGCCAACCGAGTACATGCATTCAGTCCTCAAGTGGACCTTGTCCGCGCCACAGACGCTTGCACGGTGACGCCGTGCTGTTCTCTAGCTCTCGGCAGCTGCCAAAATTTGTATGACACGTCAGACTTGTATGAGGATACTCGTGCATTATGCTCTGCACCCCGGGCGTCAAAACTGCAAGAGCTCAGGTCTACACATGGCCTTCCTTCGCGACCGACTCAATCCGCGAGGCTTTCCGCCAGCGCGTCCAGGAACAAGCACAAAAAATAGAGAAATGGAGGTTTCTGCAAGCTCGTGCCTGCAGGACTCTGTGAATTCGTGTGTCGGGCGTGTGCACGTCCATGTGGGTGCTGAGAACCATACAGACAATCGCCACGCGGCCACTTGGCTGGGATCTGCCAAAAGCGGTGCAGCCAAGCACAGTTTGGACCATGCATGTTGCTGGCATTTCTGGATTTCACATTCACCCAGGCTGCATTGCCTATTTGTGCTCGGATACACCTCCATGAGACAGCAAACCACAACACTATGAAACATCTCAAGCAGTCTGGGTCTTAGTTGATGAGGGAGAGTTTGAAATTATGACAAGCTCAAGCTCATCTCCCAAAAGCTGCTTCAGGCGACGGAAGCTGGCGCAACTACTGAAGTTTGAGGTGCTCAATTGGCCATTTGATGCCAAGATCACTCAAACAAACGCTGATCAGGTGGTGGATTTGCTTCTGGAAGCGTTTGAAGAGAAAGTTGAAGATGCTCCTTGAAGGCTGTGGGCTGAGACATTCATGTTTTCGCACAGATCGGAAGCCCGTTGTTAAATGATAGCCGTGATAGTACGGGACCAAGCTTGTTAATGAAGTGGCAAATACGGCTGCACTGGAGTCAGAGATAGCAATGAAAATGTCTAGGTCTAAGTGCCAAGGCTAGCGCCTTTGACAAATCGCAGCGGCTGCCCTGCCGGTAACAGTGACGGTGGTGACGGTGTCTCGGAGCAGAGCCTTCAAGTAAAAGCGATGGGCTTGATTGTAGTAAATTCTAATACGAAGCCTTTGAAAAAGTGCAGAAGGCATCCCTACATCGGCCACAACCCCCTGCCAGCAATGCAAACAAATGCACGAACTTTAGGAGATTGAAGCCCCCTAGCTCTATGTGAGCACTGGAAGCAGTTTTGGGATGTTTTGGGATTATTTCTGTGGCGAATCTGTAGGGGAATGTGTTTCTGAATCTACGAAGAGAGTGATCGATCGGTACATGAACATTTGAGCAGCGGCCAAAAACCCCCATGTGGAGTTTATATTGATATGTATGAAGATAATTAGTGACTGGCCGCGTCAACTTTTGAGGCTCGCGTCAGTAAAATATGAACATTCCCAAGGCGATAGTCTTTGCGACAGAAGATGTTGAAGTACTGAGTTTGCCAGTGGTGCTTGGCTTTGCAGGGTGAGCTTGCATACCGAAAATGTGTCTCACGTCTTACATGGCTATGGCAATATGACAAGTGTACAGCGTAAGCTGCGCATAGTGGTCTGAAGCCTGACTTGAAGGATCAATGCATAGTATATTGTCATCCTGAAGCAGCAGCACGAAAAACCAAAAAGCCTCTCTAGCGTCAGGTTGTGTTGTGGTTTGGGGCGGGCTCAGGTACCTGTCCAATGCAACCTCATGATGTCTTCAGCCCTGCAAATGAAAGAGCGAGCTCCTTGTTAATCTTTGCATCTCTCACAAAATGGTTCCCACACTTCCCACTGTGGCCGCGTCGAGGTTTAACAGCCTGAAATCAAGCTGCGATAGTTCGCGTCAGTACAGTCTTAAAAAGATGCATCCGCGCCAGCTTTTCCTTGGGCGCGTCAGTATTGCCACTGGCGGCCGCGATAGCACAACAAATAAGGACAAAAGGTTTAAAGGGTTTAGGCCACAGTTCATTTGGGGTTGAAGCAACTTCAACATTCAGGCAGAGGTCCTCAACGCGTGGACTGGCTACATCGGATACGTGAGGTTCGACTCTTAGCTTCTACAGGTTAGTTGGTCACAGCTGGCATGCAGTGCCGCAAAATTGTGCGGCAAACATTGTCATTGAATAGTTGCCGACTATGATAACGCCAGCAGTTTCAGCTCGGAATTCGCCATTGGCAGCCGCTAATAAAACGTGCGCACCCACGGCCAGCCGATGCTACACAGTGTAGAAAATCGAAGAAACGGCCCCAAGGAGGGAACGAGAAGGCCGAGCCATCAGGCATTTCAGCCCCAAGGCTCGCCATGAATCTAAGAAGTATTCAGCAATACTCAGCATACCCCCTTGACCTTGAAGCCTGGAAGGGTCACCAAAAGGAGAATACAAGGGGAAATGTGGCATGGGGCTATGCCGTTCGGGTATGTTGCATGTGTTGATGAAGTAACGCGTTCCCTTCAGACACCTGCAAAAGGGAGTTTCTGGTGTGTTATGACGTGTTTACGGTAATTCACGGTCAAGTTGTGTTCGTGAGGACGGCACTGGCATTGACACTGCAGACGACCAGGTAGACTGGCTGGCGCGGCACGCCTTGAAGTCTGGAAGCCAAGCCACCTGAGCGGAGTGAAAACAACTTCGGCGTGATGGGCGGGGTAATGAGCCAAAAGAGCGGCAACGGACGAAACTGAATCGTCAACAGTGCAGACACCAAAGTCCATACTTCGCACGAGTGGCGTCGAGAGCCCCATTGCAGAAATCAGCGATGTTCCGGCTTGTCATGGGATATCATGGGTTATGGGTTATGATCATACAATTGACTTGGAAGCTTAATAACAATTGTTCCATGAGACCACAAGCTGACTCGCGTCTTAAAGAGCGTCAAGGAACAAAAGAAGTGATGAATTCATGTCACGCCTTGTGGCCTCGTGTATGCAGCATGCGCTAATGTGTCGGCAGAATCATTTTGATGACTTTGTTCGTGCTGCAAACATTTTAGCTTCAGGATAGGCCGCGGAATCCATCATGAGCCATGAAAACGCTCACGTCATTCTCTGTTCGTAATATTGTATGATGTGTCAAATACGGCATCTATGCCTTTTTTGACTGTTGGACCTTGCATCGACTTGCATTCGTGCTTGATCTTGCCTGGTGAGTTCGCCCAAGTGCATCGAAGAATTGCACGTAACCATCGTCTTCATCAACTTGGATTGAGGCTGCACTGCTTCCGCCTCATCTTTATTCCTTGCCTCTACCGTCAGTCGCGTGTTTCCCTTGGTTTCAATAGTTTTCCAATGCAAAGACAAAACACCTGCGCACCGGTGCTTTGCTCCGTTTTTCCTGTCTTATGCTGTTTCATGGCGGGGGAGTGTAAGCCAAGTGGATGCAGTCAAGGTGCAGACTTCTCAGTCAGGCTGGCTGGGCAATGCCCAGCAGCAGACTGAGGTGGTGTCTTGATCACCCGTGCAGTAACATTTGAAAAGCCTCGTCGACTGAACACTTGTAAGACTGACCCTACTCTTCTGATGTGTTTGTTGCCTTTTCTCTCTTGATGCGCTTGTGAGAAGCAATGAGAGCGGTGGATCTTGCCTGCCATGGTGCAGCAGATCCCAAGCTTTTCCTGAGGGAGTTTGAGCTTCCCATCCTCCATTCATGGAGCATGTTGCAGTGGACCCTTTTGCTGCTTGTGGCCTCATCAGCTAAATCCGGAGTTTCAACTCCAAGCTTCTGCTATGGATTGTGCTTTCTGCTGCTGATGCTAATTGCCTGGGCGCATTCAACAGACGACATTGAAGGGCTTACAGGGCTTAGGGTTTACATGCTATCAAGGTTGGAAATGATTGTGGTTTCAGGTTCGTTGCACAAATTGGTTTGGAGCTTGGAATTCATACCTTGCGAAACCATCGAGGAAGCCTCAGACGCGCCACAAAGCTCACATTGTCCGATAGAAAGAAGGCCTGCAAAATAATAAGCGATTTCATCTTTGCTTGGGTGAGGGTAGCTTCGCATGTGACATACATTTCCTCCGGCTTCCGTTTCAGGAACTTTTTGAAGGGCACTGTTGGCACTGTTGGCACCGGGCCTTTCCGGGCGGAAGGGCTCCGAAGAGAGACGAAATGCCGCAAACCTCTGGGACTGCTACTGGTGAAATGCCGGCTGGCAGCCCACATTGATTTTTTTCACAGCCATTTCTTCCCTCACGCTGGCATAGGGTATGGCTCATGCAGGAAGGCATCGTGTTAGCTGAGTACGGCTCGAAGGCCCTTTGCAATGGCAGCATGAATCTGGGTCCATCTTGAATGTCTCATGATACCTCAAGCAACTGAGCCAGTTGTCATTGTGGCATTGTGTCGGAACTTCTGGGACAATTCCAGCACATCGCAATCGTCATGATTAGGCTGCACTTGTGAAGCCACATGCGCATGATGCCTGCAGGAACGTGACTAGGCCTGCTGCTTCTGTTTGTGCGGCTTTTGCCTGCCAAGTCCGTAGCGGATGTCTTACACAGAGTAATCTCCCATATCGTGGTTTTTCGGATGCACTTAATTCGCAACGGCCGCTCGGGCCGCTAGTGGTTCCTGCTGCTGCTGCTGCACATCCTGGTGTTTCTCAGCCTTTGCCCAGTGTGATTCGTTTGGCATGCAGGTTTTTCCAGATGGCTTCAGAAGACTGTGAAAAGCACAGTGCCAACATCGACCGGCCAACGCTGCAAGGCGAAGAAGCCACACTGGACCCGTCCTCAGCGCCCAAAGCCTCAGCAGGCTCACATGATTCCAATCGCTGACGTGTGTGCTTTAGGCTGCACCTTGCAAAAATCCAACTTAAAGGGAGATTTCTTGGGGTAAGCCCGCCGCAAATCGAGGTCCAGCTGCTGCCTCAAGGTTGGACCGCGAAAGCACTGGGGCCTGAAAGAGCTGGCAACTACTGGCAGCATTGCTACTGGTTGCGTCAGTCGGCGCCATGGCGGATTACAGTGTGTGCAGATTTTTTTTATGCGAGGATAGCTCAGCAAGGCATTTTGCTTCTGATTTTTGGAGGTTCTAGGAATGCCTACTACATAGTGGTGTCCGTTTGCGTTTCCGCGTTTCCATGAATGACGAGTACTTGAAACAGTACGTAAATGCAGATTACGTTTTATTCTGACCAACAAGCGCCGCGGCATAAACACTGAGCTTTTTTCGCACATGCATCACAGAGATCGTATCATTGAATTTTGGGAGTTTGCGCGCGTTACGGCCTTGCATGAAGTCAGATTACTTTTTCGGACTGATGGTTAAGCCAAAACCTCACCGTTTCATGAAAACGATGTGCTTGGTTGTCCTTTCACGTTGCGTATGGTTCCAGTGCAGCGAGTGCCTTGACAGCAAGAAAGAAGACCAGGCATTGCATGAGATGACAGCTTGTCAGATGAGTCAGTTTGTGGAGTTTGGTAGACTCTGTTATCATGCTATGTCATGTTCAGGGGAGTGGGTAAGATTGATTTAATCAATAGCAAGCCCCCAAGAATTGATTAAAGAGCTATCAAGTGGCCGCTGTTGACTCCCGCGGCGTAAATCACAGCCTCGTCTTCAAACACCAACGATGCCGCCTGCCTGGCCCTACAAGTATGACTTGAGAAGAGGGGCACAAAGGCTAGAGGCAGCAGCGGGAGGCAGAGAAGGAGTCATGCAGTTGCAGGGCTGAGGTGTTGAGCAACAGCTTCCGAACGAAACGCAACTGCCTCCGTCCGAGAGCTGCCGGAGCAGCCCCCTGAGATTAAGATGAAGAAGCGCTGCCTGAGAGCAAGTGTTTCGCCTTTGTCTTCACATTGTTTAACCGCAAATGTTGCTGTGAGGCACCAATTCTGGATATTCTTGTTCGGCAAAGTGGCAGCCGAGACATTGTCGGGAAGTGCGGCATCGATTGACCGCTCATGCTTCACACTCATCGTCCCCCACACACTGCATGAAGTCTTGCTTACAGTTGGACCGGTTGAGCTTGGAGCCTAGGCAAAAAACACGACGCCCAGCGTCCATCAGTGCAAATTTCTGCACCAACCAACGCAAAGTTCCAAAACAGTTCGAATTTAACTTTGACATAGAACAAGCTTTGCAAATCAGCATTGAGAATTGTGCTTAAGCCATCAATGGACTCATAGTTGCTCGACCAGCTGTGGCTGCTGCATGCACCGAACTTACAGCCCTGAAAATTCACAGCATTCACTCGAAATGATCCGTCCATGATCTCTCCAACGTTTCCTTCATGTTCTGGCGAGTACCTGGTTGCCTGGGCATCAAACATGGCCAAGTAAGCTTTCAACATCCAAGACCATGACTGCATCACGACCTGTTGGCTTTTTGCCGGAGTTGGGAGGCAGGGGCAACATCGGGTAATTATCGGCTTGGTTAAAGGAGGTTGAAGGACCTGTGCCAAAGTCCCTGGCGGCCCTGCGGGCTCAAGTGGGCTACCACGGAAAAAATAATCACAGACGCCTAGGTGGTCCAAAACTGCTGCAGGTGGCAGTCACCCTCTTACACCCTAATCAAGTCTTGAGGCAAACACTGTTGGCATGGTCCCTAGCCAGGCTCCAAACGTGTGCAAATGGAAGTGTGTAACTACAGCAGCAGTGACAAAAAAGTTTCATCAACAACAACAACCATCACCACAGCAACAACAACAACAACATTTTCATTCACACGCAGCGAAGAAATTCTTGTCCTGGTAGGGTGAGAAGTACTCGCTTTGCGAGCAGTGAGTCTACTTGCTGAGGATGTCTAATTCTACCTAGTTCTGCTGTTTGGCGTTTGCTGGCTACTTCCTTGGAGCTGGACTTCAGTCTGGCTAGGTGCCCTCCTGGGCTCGGTCAACTTGTATACCTTGGCAGTTCACTTGCATGAACACTTCTGGACTGTTGTATCTGGCGATGCAGGAGTTGGCTGTTGCTTTATCTTATTTTGTCAGAGCACTATACAACTGCAAAGATTAAAAAATCATCACAAAGACGCACTAGGCTCAAAGGCTGTGGGAGCAACTCCTCGTACATTACTTGCCTGAGCATCTGAGGCTATGGTGGAGATTTCCTCATCCACCTCACATTCCTCCTCTTCCTTGTTTTCGACAGCGACTTCTTCTTCTTGAATGCGTGCTGGATGCAAGTCTTCCGCCACCCATTGTGCTATGAGAGCATTTGTCACTTGTTCTGCTCCATCCACGATTTCCTCGTGTGTGTGACCCTCAGCTTCAAGAGTAGAGCGAAGTGCAAAGGCAACATCAAGCGCAGATTGCAGCTCCTCTGGTGATAATGTTGTTCGTTGACTTCGTAGTGCTGCATACAGCTGATCTTGGGGAGAGCTGATGCTAGTCATTGCCAGGGATTTCCTTGATTTGGATAATGGAGCTCCTGGCGGTGTGTGGCTCCTCTCCCTATTTGTTCTTGCAGGAGTGGAGACCTCCTTTTGTGTTTCTGTGTTGGTTGTGTTGCCAAATTCTGGCTTCTGAGAAGTGCTCCAAAATGTTGATGCAGGTGTAGCTGACGAAGATGATGAGGACTGCGCTTGTTGTGTAGGAGGAGGAGGAGGAGGAGGACCCCTGATGTGTTCAAGGGAAGCTACCCATTGGTCATCGGTAATTGTTGGTGGACCGTCGAGGACCTGTGCTCTGACCATGGCTGCTAGCAAAGGGCAATGTTCATCTGAATTGCTTGGCTGTTCCGGTCCAGACTCTTCTGGCTCTTGTGCCTCTGGACTATTGCCTGCCATTGCCAGTTCGAAGAGCAAGAACAACATGGCTGAGAGCGTGACTTGGAAGCTTATGGTATGGGCCGGTTTCAGGCTCCTTCCTTGAGAGGTTACTGCTGAAACATATCAGCCAGAATAAGCTAGCAAATGTTGCAATGGCAAGTACCAGCTGTTCTGATTTCCAAATCCGAGTGTCCTAGCTCTGAGACCGGAGCCTGGTGATCGTGAAGCCAACCTCCTGACAGTTAAGCTTGTACTAAAGCACTTAGTAAAAAGCAGCAGTAAGAACTTCTTTTGTTTCTCAGAGAAAAGCTGACTTGAGATTAGATGATTAAAAACTCATCGTCAGTCAGGGATTGACATCTGACTGGGAGCAACTCCTATACAAACAGGGAGCATCTCCTCTGCTGGATATGAGGCCTTAGGCTTGAAGCGCAGTACGGGCGTTTTGCACTACTTGCGCCCACGATGTACGTGTTCGGTGAAGCGCAGGTCATCAGAGTAAAAATCCTGCTGCAACAGCTGTATAGTAGCTGAGTAAGCCTGTGACCAGTTTGCGCTCACGTTGCTAGCAAAAAGGCCTGCTACATCGCGTTCACGTGGTGCAACCGAGACATCTGACGCCCTGACCAAGGAGTCAACAATGAGGTGATGTGGACGCACGCCCACTGAGGAAAGAAACTCCAGGTTGACAAGAAGGCCCAGCTCTCGCACGCGGCGAAGCCTGTATTGTTTGATGTCAACTTCTCGTTGTAGTAGAAATCCAGCGAATGCATAACTGCATCGAGGATTAAGATGTTCTCATTTGTGAATTGAGCCGCGTGAACCATTAGTAGCTCCGCCATAGCCTGCAGTCGTCTGCTCTCTATAGTCTGGCGGATGTCCCGGAGCAGTGCGATGAATGCTTGGATGGCCTCCTGCGGAGGGCGTCCTTCCGGGTCTGTTTGGCTGCGAGCATAGATAAAGAAGGCAATGATTGGCAGGAGCATCTCCATTGCCCTAGTCATGGTGGAAAGCCGAGTCAGGAGCTACTCAAGTCTTGAATGCTAAATAGCTTTGGATGCTCTCCTTTGATTGCTGGCAGATTGCAGAAAAGGACACACACGATGTGCAGAACAGAAATCTTATTGTCCTCACCGATGTCATTGGCGCGTCTGCCAGAACGTTGTTCTTTGACCTCATAAGGATGATGGTTCTGCTTAACATTAGGTAAAGGGGGAAGCAAGGGAAAATAAGTTAAAACTGATCAAATTAGATAGAAGAGAAAGCTCTGGGCACCGTCAAGTCAAAAGTCTCAGAAGGAGCAGCTCCCTTTCATCCGTCTGAGAACGTGACTCACTGTTGCTTCCTGACCTCAGAGGAAACCAAGCAAACAAGTTGGAGACAGAATAGGTGAAGTAACGAAAGAGAAGCATGACCTGGCACTTTTACTCCTTGGCTGCTGAGTCTGTCTTCTTCAGTATAAATGGGAGCAACTCCTCTACTAAAGTGGCCAAGGAAATCAAAAACTGATTAGGTGGAGCGACTCCTACCTTTTGAAATGAATGCTGGCTCATGGCTGGCTATTCCATTGCTGATCTCTGGCGTCAGAGAGTTCTTGTTGCCAGAGGTTCCTGGCACGCTCCAAACGGAGGTCGTCCGAGTTGAATTGCGCAAAGAGTTCTGATGACGACTCCTGCCAGATGGCTCCATGTTCAGTAGGAAGTTGTTGAAAAAAGTACCAAGTGAGCGAGCGCAAATCATTGTGGAAATCATGGGGCGTCTCTCTGGCGGTGAAAGCGAGGTACAAGGGGGCATTGTACAGATAGTTGACTTCACGTTATAAGAGGACATGCCCTATCCCCAGTTGCCTGAAGATCATGAACCTTTGCTGCTGAATCTCGTATTCGTCGTCGAATCTCTCTACCAGGTTTGAGCGCGCTTCTTCCACTAGTATTACCTGGGTCGAGGTGAGCTGTCTGGAGTAATTGTTCAACAGGTGGTGCGTCCCATACCATTCCTGAGCCCGGCAGAGAAGAATGATATTTGTGAGGATCTCCTTGAACCGGTTCAGCAGACGGCGAGGCGCCTGATTGCGGATACGCAACGTAGAATCCGAAGCCTCATTCAGGAGAAGCTGAGTGGCAACCACTGGGATGAGCATTTCCAGCGCCCTGGTTGGATGCATTTGATAAAAAGGGCATGGCTATGATCTTTACTTTCTTGAGCCTGGGCTGCTGCTAAGATGGAGGTTAGAAATGTGTTGCTAACTAAGGTGTGCTTCTGAGGTCACGGCCAGGGTGATCCCGCCCCTCAAGGCAGCAGACCACCTCAATGATCGTGACTCAGAAGAGCAGTCGAAAAGACACGACTTGTGCAGCCCGCCGCGCCTTAACGCTGCGCGGAACGCGTGTCCGCCCCTTAAGGCAGCAACACACTGCTGCATATTGCATAGCGGTTCGTTTATTTCATACCTATTCGACTGCTTGTGACCTCCATGAGACTATCTTCTCTAGGAGTGGCTAAACAGTGCAGATAACAACTGTCGGCTCTGCTTTTTTCTTCTCACTTGTTGATGGCAGCTGTCTGGGAGCAACTCCTACTTGTGTGTCTAGAGGGAGTAACTCCTCTCTAGTGCTTCAAGCGCACACTCTTCCTTTGTTGTCATACTCTGTGCCTGTGGCTGAATCTCGCGTCCCTCTGAAATAGATGGGGAGATAACTTGCGCTGTCAGATACACTCCGTTTGTAGAGCGGAAAAATTGCAGACCCGCTTCGGCAGCCTCACGGCCAGCGATGAAAAGAATCATCTCCACGTTGTCTCTGAAACCAGACCTGATTTCTGTGGCAGGAATGTCCGCATCAATCAGATGTGTGTGACGTCGCTGAGTGCTCCTGCCACTTGGCTGGAGGCCATGCTGAAATATTGAGCTATAGTGTCTCCAGTATGAGCCGTGCGCAAGTAACGTTGGAACCGCGTGTGGCTCTAGGACGTCATAGGCTTCTTTGTCATCAAGATCTTGGCGGCTGTGGCCCTGTACTGCTCTGAGCAGTATAGTTTGTCCCTCCTTCTTGAGTTGAAAAATCTCTCCTTGGGAGAGTGTCTTACTATCTCTAAGACATCCGCGGCTGTTGTTCTAAGTTTCTTCAGCCTCGGCAGCGCCAGTATATGAGAAAGATCTGCGTAGCCGGAGGGAGTGATCTCGATCTTCGGGCCATTGCTGTGTCTCAGGGAGGAAGTTAAAGCTTTGGAGATTCTTCAGAAAAAGAGCTCCTTGGATCTTTTGCCTCCTGCCTATAGGGGCCCAAGGAGCCTTCTGTACCAAGCCAGGTATCACTTGCGTCCGTACTGCCTGCGCTGGCAGTCCATGAATGTGAGGGAGCATCTCCGCCCACGTGTCCTGTTGACGGTGGCGTTTCTCCAGCTTGGGGAGCAACTCCTCCTAGCTCTGTGGAAGGCTCTGAGGGAGTGATGGGAGTCAGCGTCTCTTCCAGGAGCCTGATAGTTCTGGATCTGTGTAGTGCTCATAGCTGGGCTCTTTGCTGTGTGGGTCCCAGACTCTCTCAGGCACACTGACGCCGCAATGATATGCCGGCCTAAGCAAACCTGCCGGGTCTATTTCGAGGTCTGGGCTCCAGTCGCGGACTGCTTCTCCCAGGGCAAGCGTGTCTTTCGTCGCCAACTTGATATGCACTGCTTTTATTTGCGCACCTCTGTAATCAATAATAAGTTGGTCGGTGGACTTGCCCTTCTTCAGGGATTGAGATGGGTCGTAAGGCGTCTCCAGCAGGACTGCAACATAAACATGGGGCTTGCCTAAGCGAACGTGAACGCTGTAGCCTTCGGCTTTAGACCTCCTCTCAGAAGAGTGAAGGTAGACACCTGGTCGTCCTTCGAAATTTCTTGCTCCCTGCGCATGCTCTGATGAGGGGGCCAGTTTGCCTAAAGCAATCAGCGCATGAAGCGCTTCAGGGTGAGAGCCGCGATATGCTACTTGAGGAACTTCAAATGCTGGAGTCTCAGTGCGCATTGCGAACCGATACCATCCCTGAGTGGGAGATTCAGTCGCATGCTCCAACCTCCTTTGCAGGTTTTCCCCTCCATACCCAACCCTCGTTGCGAGGAAGGTCGACATCAGTGCCTGCGCCTGCTTGGCCGTGAATGGGCCCATTCTTGGAAGCGAGTCCAAAAAGGCCTGATTGACTGCGCGGCGCTATGAACATTCAGGTCCTCAACGGTGCCTGCGCGCCGTGAGGATGCCGCAGGCCATGGGCTTAACCCTGCCTCAGCTAAGGTGGTCAGGCATTGGGCTGGGTACGGGCGCGCTGATGTGCTGAAGTCAGCTCTGTTAGCTGTCTGGGTCTGGGAGCAGCTCCTCTAGATGTGTTGTAGCCGCTTGCTTCAGCACCTGTGTAGGTCGGATTGTATGATGGCTCCTCTCTGCGCTTGCGTGCGCTTGGCTCGCTGGTTGAAGCTTGTTGATTGGCAGCTTCTTCTTTGGCACTGTGTGTTCTCCTGGACCGGATCCATTGTCTGGCCCAGTTGCGGTAGGAGACCACCGCCAGCCCAGCTGCTGATCTTTGTTGACAGTAGGACTGGTATTTCTTGCTGCAAGAACTGGAAATAGCTCGTATGCTCGAACAATGCAGCTGCGAATAGCCAGGTGCAGTGATCTGTGTGCAATCCTGCAGAGCTCGTGTGTGTGCTGTGCGAAAGTAAAAGCTGAGCCGGGAACGAGTTCTGCTAAACTTGTGCTTGAAGCATAACCTCAGCAAATAGAGAGCGGAGGCGGTGTCTTAAAGGATGATTCATCCAGGCCTTGCTGAACAGACGCTGCAGAAGTTTACCTCGCTAAAGGAGCAACTCCTTCCACGGCCTTTTTGTTAATCTAGAGCGCGTCCTTGCTTGATGAAACCTAACAGTGCTGCTCTATTGTCCTCATCTAGCAGCCTGTACAGGTGTTGCAGCGAAGGAGTTTCTGAGTCTCGGCCTAGGATAACCCTGGAAACCGCGCTGTGCAAAATCTCTGTTAGGGTTAGCGTGCTCTCAGATCTGAATTGACGTTGTAGAAGTTTTAGAGCTGCTGCCTGGGCCTCGTGACAGCGAGCTGGCTGCATTGACTGCCACAACGTGTTGTGGTACGCATCATTCTCGCCGAATCCTTGTTGTGAGATGCCACTCCACAAATGGTCAAAATTGGCGTGAAGAAAATGCAGGAGTCAATTTCCGGGCGTAGGATTCCAGCTACTGTGTCTGCTGCTTGTCCGACTGCTCTCCTCCGAAAGTGTGAGATCCTTGACGAAATTGACCTCGCAGAGGTGATCCGAAGTTCTAGATCAAGTCTTAGAATCTGACAGCAGCCTTCGAGATAGATGTCCCTCATAGTTTCATCCCATTTCGCTGAATCTACGGAGACTAACCCTTGGTTTGCTTGAGCCATCTTGAACGAGCCAAGCTGAGGAGCAACTCCAAGTTGGCTGCACGGATCTGAGCTTTTTTGATCTTACTCTGATGCGGCGTGTCCCCCAAGCGATAGTGCTCTGACTAGCGCTCGAGAGTGTATGTGATCAGGAAAGAGAATTGCCCACTTGAATTGCCAGGGGCGAGCGGACCAGGGAGTGGAGCTGAAAGTCAGCACTCACTAACTCAAAGACTGCGTTGTGTACAAGGCTGTCTAGCAGTTAAAAAGCTCAGGAGGCGAGTTAATTGAGAACTGCGTCATGACCCTGACTGGCCCGCCAGTCATGTTGTCAGCAAGCGGACGGGGCGTCTTGAAGATTCTTACGCAGTTGGGAGACGTCCTGATAAGGTGCAGGACCCTGTTGATGATTTCCTTCACCTTCTTGGCCTCCAGGGGTTCTGTAGCTGTTATCGTCAGTTTCTTGGAGTCTGGCGACCACGCCTCGAAATGCCAGCGACCCTCAATGCATTGCCCCTTTTGCTTCAGGTGATCGATGGCTGTCTTATCGCTCTCGAATTGGGCCATTCTGGTAAGTATGGTTAGGAGCAAGGTGCAAACCTGATGCATGCGGTCCGCTATGGACTGGTCCTGCTTCCATTCCTGAGAGCTTGCAGCAAGGGTGTGGACCACCGAATGGTTGTCAGTGCGCATGTAGCTAACATGCGCGATGTCTGACAACGTCGAGTTCAGCGAATCTTCATGACGAAGAACAAGCTTGCCATAGCAGAGATCAATGACGCATCGGTTGTTGCTTCTGAGGCTTGATTCCCCTTGCCTCGGCCCTTGGGTTTAGTTGACGGTGATTGTCTCTGTCTCTTCGGAGGCGATGTTGTGGAGGCTTCCGCTCGCTTCGATCCTTGACTCTGAAAGAGTTGGTTGAGTGCCATAGCGAGCCTACCCCCGGGAGCAACTCCTCTAGCTCACTGCTGTAGCCAAATCCTTGTAAGAAAGAGCAGATAAACACCTGATTGAATTGCCCTATTAATTGACTCGACCAAGTGCGGGACTGCGATGTCATCTGCGTGAAACCACTGCTGGTCTTTTAGCACACAGGTTCTGTAATGTCCTTGGTGAGTCGAGGGGCCTATGTGATGAACCAGAGCTACCACTTTATATTCTTCCCAGCTGATTCCAAGGTCCTGGCCAGTGAAGATCGGGATTCTGATTATGGATGGGAGCTGAGGTGGCTGCTCATTTTTCCTGTGCTGAGTGAACCTAGGGATCTGAAGAGCTAAGTGGTCAAAATGCATGGGCAGAGCATGAATGTAGGCTTGCATGTGCCACGCTATGATCATGCTCTGGAGAGTCCAATCTGCTGTCTGTGTCAGAGGGATGGGAGCAACTCCAACATCTTCTCTAATTGAACCCTCTCCGAGCTGAGATCTCGACTCCCATCTTCCCAAGATGTCGGTTGCCTGTGTCAGAAGAATCGCCTGCAGAAACTCTGCTGCATCTTTCTGCGTGCCATCAAAGACCCAATGAGCAGTGACCGCCCTGAAGGAGGAGTGCTCTGGATTAATTATGGAGAGCATTCCCCTAGTGAATGGTTCTCTCAGCGGGCCTGCGCGCCTTAGCTGAGGCTGTTGCCACAAAAGGCACTGGAAGACCGAGTTTGCGTAGCAGTGATTGGCTGCAGGTCAGCTGAGTTGTGGTTGAGGTCACGGGGGAGTGGGTTACCAAAGTGACAGTGGGTTTAAAACTCTGCTTGATAGCTGTGCTCTCCTGCTCCCTACTAAGCCCGAGTTCCTGCGTACTCTGAACTGCGTGTGCTTGTAGGAGAGGGACACACTGCCTGACATGTCGTCCTGGTGCATCCACCTGAGTCTCACAGAATCTGCATTTGTGCCCCTTCTCCACCATTACTTTGAAGGTGTCCAGCTTAGGCTCTATGTCCGGCCAGACCTTGCTCATGGTCGTAAGATGCTGCTTGTTTAGATGCTGCTTGACTTCATGGCTAGTTTTTGAGAACAGAGACAGCACCTTTCTCTAAGTTGTTCCCTGAATGCCGGATTCAGAGCTGCGTCTCCTGGATCTAGAGCGACCTGTGCGATGATTGACGGTCTGTCTGCAGCCGCCGGTGCTTCTTCTCCCGGCGTATATTCATCTACTAGTTGCCATAGCCTTTCTCTGTGTAGGCAGTTCGATGCCTCGACATGCTTCTTTAGATGAAAGAAGGTTCTAAAGCTAGTGTTGCAAGCTTTACATGTTGTGGTTGAGGGAAGAGCATCATACTTCGGATCAAACTTTGGTCCCTTTAAGGAGACAAGGTCTCCTTCATGTGACCTTCGAATATGTCTGCGGAGAGGGCCTGTGCTGCTGAATTCCTGGCCGCGCATGCCACAGGTGATATTCTCCTTTTCCACTTGATTGACCTCAGGCGAGGGCATTGTTTCTAATGTTGTTAGAATGGACTGATGCCTCCACAGATAGGAGCCAACAATTCTTCTTTCTTCAGCATCCTTTCCAAGCTGTCTTTGCTGAAAGGACTGAGATCTAGCTTGAAGCTGTTCCCTTGGGAGAGTCATCTTCTTCCTAGACAGAAAATCTGAGTTCAGTTCGTGGGTTACTCTAGAGAAACTTCTGGTGACAAACCTGGCTTGATATGTGAAGACAGACGTCAGACGCTGGAGACCGGCTGTCGTTATGCCCACAATGTGCAGAGCATACGTGGCTGAGGCCCAGGCTGTGGCTTGCCAAATCTGGATTCTTTTTGCTTCTGGTAGTGATGACATGTGACACGTCTCTTAAGACTTGCTTGCTGCAGGCTAGTCTATGCTTGAGGGTTTGGTCTTCGTAGTTGATATATGAGATTATCACCCCTAAATAGGGAGCAGTTCTACGGATAGGGACCAAGTTACCGTCTGGAAGCTTGATGTGCATACCCTCATTTTTGATTTTGACTCTGTATTTCGACAGCTCTTGTTGCGCCGAGGATCCTGTGGCTGAGATTAAAAGGGCTGATTTCTTAGGGTTGACTTTAAAGCCCATTTCCTCCAGGGTCTTTAGCAGCTCAGAGCAATGATTGAGGACCTGCTCAAATTCACTCCTGTTTTTAAAATGCTCCTGCAAGAGAGTATCGTCTGCATACAGGGTGAGTATTTGCAAGGCTTTGTCCTCTCCAATCTTCTCCGCCGTTCTCCTGAAGAACAGAGCCGTTGCTACCGCAAAGAGGGAAGGGGCGAGCTTGCAGCCTTGCTTTATACCTCTTTTAGTGATGATGGAGAAGTCTGTGCCATCTACGATCATTTTGTAGAGCGCTTCTAGATGGAGCTTGCCTTCAATTTCAACCAGTTCGGGAGCTAGTTGTATGTCCTCCAGAGCCCTTCTCAACCATGTCAAAAGCCTTTGACATGTCCACACTCAAGGTGAGGCTGCCAATAAACTGAGGACCCTGAAATCTCTTTCCTGCCTCACGTTTATAGAGGCGATGCGTTTGTCTGCCTTCGTCCATATGCTTAAGGGCCTTGCTTATTGCTTCTTCGGTTCCTCTGTTCGGAACAAATCGAATTGAGGAACGTTGTTGACGGACTGACGCAGTCTATCTTTGATTAGCTTGCGGACATGTCCTGCTAAGATCTTGCCTTCTGGTGCTATGACCCCAACTGGTCGAAGCTTTTCTGGCTTGTCAGGCTTTTTCCCTGGTTTTGGGAGCCAGGCTATTTGTGAGCTTGTTAGGTCCGTGGGGAGCAACTCCTTGGATGTGTCCTCCTCCAAGATTTCTGCTATCCTCTGCATAGCTTCTTGGGAGCAACTCCGCCAAGCTGATATTGGAGCTGAGTTGACTGGAACTGCCTTTCCTATCTTAATGCTGGACAGTTGCTCTTGCGCATCCTCCGCTGTGATGCTGATTCGGGTCGCCTCCCGTCATGGGGAAGTCATCGCCTGTTCCAAAGAGATCGGCTGAGTAATTTGTCAACTCTTTGATCTCCTCTGATTTCCTAAGGAAGCGGCCTTGTGAATCTCTGAGCTGAACTTTTTCTTCCGCTTTCCACTTGCGAAATTTCTTTATGGTTTTATACAGGGAATGACCCCCATCGAGTTGCTGTTCTCTCAGAGCACTTTCAAGTGCTGCATCTAGTTGCTCCTGCTTCTGGGCCTGTTTAGTTTTTCGCGAGTTTCTTGCTCTTATTCTGGCTGCCGCAAGAGACCTCCACTTGTGGAAGGATATTCTCAGCTTTAAGTCTGGGAGGAGGTCCGACATGGCCTCAGGGAGTTCAGAATGTGCTGAATGGCTCTTTCAGCTCTCTAATGGTCCACTGCTCTGACTGAGTTACGCGCGACTGAAGGGATATACCTCCTTAGCAGCATCAGACAGGGCTTTGTTGAAGGCTGGCCATGCCATGTACGAGGGGCCGTTCTCTCGATGCACTCATCTATCTTTTGAGTCAAAACGTCTGTGCGGCCTGAGCCAGTTCTGTGGTCATAGTCCATAGCCTGTACATCATAGGGCTTGGATTTACTTGCCGTGTAACATCTTTCATGATGGAGCCGACCTATGAGCGGCAGATGTCTGCTACCTTCTCGCCAAGAAGCTACCTGGAAAGTGCGGAGTGGCTTGCATGACTTGGACTGGCCTAGGGCTTGCCTTATTCTACCGATGGCAAAGTCAATTTGAGAGACGCTGTTGCCTTGGAAATGTGTGGCCGGCTTACCTGTGGCCCACGTATTAAGTGCTGTCAGCTGATGCTCTTCCAATAGATTCTGGAGTGGTCTTACGCTTCTGAGCTTAAGCCTGGGACCTCTGACAGTGCACGGCCCTACATGTCTTTTATCTGAAACCAGCGGAGAGTTGAAATCGCCTGCCATCAATAAGGTGTTTCTATTAGGGAGATGACTAAGATGCTTTGCAAGTTGATCAATCAGCTTTTGACGTTGTGCCTTATTGGCTTCCGTGGAAATAGTACTTCTCCAAACAAATTGGTACACTGAGATGACGTCCAGAGACACAGTTTCCCCTGGAACTCTTACATGGAGGACTCTGCCTGGTTGCACTTCAGTGTACCGTAAGCTCTGTGCCTGACAGAGGGTTTTCCTTACCATGATTGCCACTCCTGCTCCTTTCTCGCCATTGCTGCCTGAGGAGATTACATGCCAGCAGTCTCTGGTGAACTGCGAAACTCCTCTCCAATGTGTTTCCTGCAGAATGACCAAGGAAACTTAAGCATATTGAGGGTCCGCCAGCTGGGAGAGCAATTCTTCCCAAACCCCTGAGGTTAGACCGCCAGTGTTCCAGCATAGGTATTTGATTGAATGGGTATCTCTCTGCCTTGAGGAGGCCTGAGGTTGCGTTCTCGTGTTTGAGATCTGGCTCCGTCCTCCTAGGGCTTTAAGGGACATTGTTCTCCCTTTGTAAACTGCTGTCCCATTCACCTCAGCTTGATGAATGGCACGTTGATGTGACTTTTTTGGTGCCATTCTGAACTGACTCACTGTGGCGCTGTTTCGCTAATCCGATTGGGTTAGCTCCTGCTGGTTGCGCACACCAGCAACCCTCCCCTTTCAGGGCCAAGGCCCTGCTCGGAATTGGGACCGAGCCACTCAGAGTGCTGACACAATCGCCATTGCTCGCAGGGGAAAGCAGGACTGTACTACCCCGGACCCCTACGTCTGAGCTCGAACGGCTACAACAACAACAACAACCACAACAACAACAACAACAACAACCACAACCACAACCACAACAACAACCACAACCACGACAACAACAACAACATCAACAAGCTAGGCAACAACGACAACAAAAGCGTTTGATTCCTAGCTTGATTCTTACCCGTTTCATTTGTAACTTCAGCAGTCGGAACCCCCCGCCCCATGAATGCCGCTACACGCGTTGTTTCTTTGTCAGAGGGTTCCTTGGCAAGACAAAGGCAACAGAGAGGAATGTCAATGCCCCACTTTCCCACCCGTGTTACTTGTTTTTTTCTGATGCTTGTTGCGCACAAAGGCACTTTGGCGAAAGTTGGTCACCCAATGGGCCAAAGAGCATGGGCTTCGTGGAGACAGCTTATTCCTCTCGGACATGATGGGTCAAGAAATACTACTGGATCAAAGCCCTGCTGTACAAGCTGAGCCAACACTTGGTTCCCCGGTACGTGTGACGATCGGCTTGAAAGAAGGAACCTCGTCACAGGAGGTGGAGTCCTGGAAACTAGCCGGTGGCCACCTACATAGAGATGAGCCTGTGCATGCACTTTCTGATGGCAGACAGCGCGTGCGAGTGACAGCTTGGTGTAATGACAGCGAAAGCGTTTCCAGCTCGCTGACGTTCCGCGTGTTGCCAACTGCAGGCTTGCGAGGATTGATGGTGGATTGGTGTAGCAGGCAGGGTGTAGATCTGGCGGACGTCTCTTTCAAAATGACGTCTGGGCATGAGCTGACAGCGGCAGATACGCTACAAAGCCTGATGCCGGATGCAACTCTCCCGCGCGAGGATGTGATCGACGTCCGTGCAGAGCCGAAAGGCACAGCGCGCCCCGAGTTGACCGTCCAACTGCCTGACATGCAACTCCCCTCCGCAGTGCCAAAGGATGGTGCAGCAAAGCCAGCCGCGCCGCGAGTTCAAGTCCGAATCGCTGCAGAAGGGATCTTGAGCGAGCGTTTGAGAGCATCCACAGATCAAGCTGGATTGAGTTTCAAGACCAAGTTGTATGCGCCGGTGAGTAAGGTTGCTGCTGCTTGGTGTAAACATCACGGACTAGCCGCCGACACCATCGTTGTTTCGTACCAGGGCCGAGCCCTTGAAAAAAGTGACACTCCAGCAACACATGGCTGGGAAGCGGGTACAGAGGTGATCCTAGAAGCCCTGCACGTCAGTGATCCGCGAGCGCAACCCTCGAAAATATCCAAACCGCAAGCAGGGCAAGCAGGGCAAGCAAGTTGCAAGGCAAGTGAAGAGATGTTGGAGAGGACTTCTTTGTCCAGCCAGGAGCCTGGCCAGGACCGACCTGGCCGTGCCCTGTTGAAGGTTTATGATGACCAGGAATGCATTGAGTTCTGGATGCGACCTTCCACCACTTTCGAGCGGATGATGACTGCATGGCGACAGGCACGTCAGCTCCAGCAAGGCCAGCAGGTCCGCTTTGAGCTCAAGGTGGACGATGCCAAGGGCCTCCGCGCAGGGGACCTTGGCTCCGATGAGACACCGGCCCAGAGAGGTTGGTCACAAGGAGTCGCGCAGGCCTCAGGCCTCAGGCAAAACCACCAATATTTGCTTTGCATTGCTTTGCATTGCTTAGCTGTTGTGGACTCATTTCGCTGGCCTTTCTAACTGGTTGAGGTGTTGATGGTGCGTGCACACGCAGTGACTTGGCAACGTGGGAATGTGTAAGGTGGCGGCTGCGTTGTTGATGCCGTGAAACAACGCCCGTGTTCTTGCTGCTAAGGAGGTACCTCCCGCTGATCCGAGCTTCGTCTCAAAGCAGACACGCCCAGCACCTACACTTGGGATCGCCCATTTGCACTTGTTGCTCCAAGGAACGGCACCATGTCCATCAAAGTCGAAGCAGACAGCCCAAATGGCGTGAATGAAGTCAAGTTCAACATGCCTAACTGGCATGTTTCTTGCCAGTTGCATGACAGAGTGGCGATGCCGTTTTTGCAGCGCCAAGCGTTGTTGCAAGCGTGACGTGCCTGTTGGGTGCGCGGTTTTTCGTTTTCTGCCTTGTAACCCCACTGCAAAGTGAAGCGATGCAATCCTCCAATCTTCCCTTAGGGGCGGCAAAGTATCCTCAGATGCCCTCGCAGAATCTGAAGACATGTTGGACACATGCAAGATATGACATGGCAAAGTGCAGCTTTGAGCTAGTCCGTTGCAAGGCGTCTGTCTGCACCCTTGGGGAAGATGATGAAGGCAGGGGTGGATTCGCATACTCTTTGCGCAGGGCACTTTACATACACATGGCACCTTGTGATTTTGAGGGATTCTCTGAAGAGCTCTGATCTACAGTGTCATGCCGGCGGAGGCTACAAGCAGAGTAGAAATCACTCCACGGCAAGTATCGCAGCAGAGGTGGTCGTAGTCGTAAGAAATCTGAAGCGCACTGGTTTGAAGTCCTCATGCGAGCCTCAATGTTTGCGCGTGCTGTTGCTAGCCCACTGCGTATGCGATAGCTGTTGCTACCACCGCAGCTTAAAGCAGCTTCACTGCTTTTCAGCTAATCTGCTGACAGGCGTGGTGCGGACATCATGGGTTGGCTCTTGAGCAAGCGAAGTTCCTCTTCAACGGGAGAGCGTTGACAGCTGAGGACAGCAAAGTGCAAAGTAAGAAGCAGAAACTGTGAACGAGTTAGCTCCCAAACAGATGATGTATTGTGCCGGGAGGCTCTTGCAGGTCATCGGCTGCTCACGGTCTGTCAGTGCCCATCTGCCGCAGGACACTTTGATGTCCTTGGGCTGCAGAGGCGAAGAGATCACTTTCAGGGCTGCCAGCAACCAAGATCTAAGCAACATGCACATCCTGGGTTGATCAGAGGTTCTTTGACACTGAGGTGCCACATGATGAAGAGGCTAAGGTATCGAAGCCTTTCTCATGCGACAGCATCAAGTTTGCCGCATGTTCCTGCTGTTGGGCAGGCTGCGGAGCCGCCGAAGCCCGACACAACAGAGACCTCGAAGCCAGAGCCGAAGGAGTCAAAGCAGGCGGGTACCTTGTGAGAACGTCTGGCGCAGATCCCAGCATTTGAGATTGTTCTTGTCTCAGGAGCAGCCAGAGCCATCTGACCAGCTGCAGGCTAAGAGAAACGCCACATGTCGAGGTACTCTCGCAGAGCACGTGCCTCTGTCTTGCAGAGACCTTGCCAAGGCAAAAGGTGTCTGTCAAAGTGGAGGCCGAAGGTGCTGACGGTCTGACCGAACTTCGCTTCAATATGCCAAGCTGACAGAGTCTTTGGGAGTTCTTCCCTGCATGGTTTTATCCAGCTTGAAATTGGCGGCTGCCAGGCGGATGTCTACTCCACTCGCGAAAATGATGCAGGCCTCTCATGCTCCTAATCTAAAACGTACTTGAGCCTCAGACATTGGGCTTGTGCGAAGACCAGCCAAGCTTGTGGTGATCTTCCGTTCTGCTATCTCAGCTATGTAGATCTATGTAGTAGGTGTTTGCTACTTGAGGTTATGAGCATCCGTGGCTGTCATTCTTGGTTTTGGGAGGCCTGGTGCGAGCACAACCAGATTCCCACGAAGGATGTAGAGTTCCTGCTGGGCACCACAGTGCTCAAGCCAGAGGAGCTTGCCAAGTCCGTACGTTGGCAAAGTATGTAGCTGTACGGCTGCTTCTTCACGCAGGACACGCTTTGCAGCCTGGGTTGCATGGGCGATGCAGAGGTGGTTTGCAGAGCTGTCAGTACCCTCAGTGCCTTCCCCTGAAACCCCAGCCCAGGCTGATTGCATTTGCTTTGAGGTTCCGCGCGAAGAAGCGGTCGCAGAACAGAGTGGGGCTTCGGCCGCTCCAGCTGCTGCATCCGCTGCTGCTGCTTTGGCGGCGCCTGCAGAAACGCAGACAAAGGCCTGACATCGGGAATCGGACTGGCGTTGTTGCAGGGGATGGGCAGGCCATGGCCTGCATTCAGGTTGGGTCACTTTAGGGATTTAGGGCACCTGGCCTGAAACTCGAGTATCTGATGTCACTCCACGCGCTCACCACGTACAGCGACTAAGCCGAAGCGCAACGCTTGAAGCTGCGCCACACGCAATCTGAAGGGGGCATCAATAAACGCGCCAGCAAGACTCATGAGTCATTTCCAGAGAGCCTAGGCACAGACCAGTCATAGACCCAATTTGGACATGGAGGGAGAGCCCATGAGATTTTTGCGAATCCTTGCCTATCCCACAGAGGGGCTGCATTTGTGTCATCTGCAGGAATTGGGAGGCAGTCAAAAGCATTTGGCATGTGGCACGGCCCTGGGAAGCAGTCTCATCGCACTTGAACCCAAGATTTTAGAAACAACAACAGTCAACTTGGCCCGCTGCCATTCTCTAGAACTTGGTGTTTCATAAGACCCCAAACTGAGTGGGCTTATGCAGCTGAGGCCTCCAGCATTACAGAACAAACATGGGCTTTCTACATAAGAAGGCAAACGCGGCAAGTTCTCC
>CAJNIZ010001077.1:3010-30034 GCA_905231905.1 Symbiodinium pilosum
TTTATGTCCTCCAGCCTCAAGTAGGTTTCTGGGCTTAGCCCGGCTTCATGCCATTAGGGTCCAGACAGAACAGGGTTTAGGGTCCGGGGAGGGGTTTAGGGCCGGTTTCAAGGTCTCGGGAGGCTTGGAGGGTCCGGTGACTTAGGGAATACCTTCAGAACGGGATAAGTAGCGCCAATATCTTGTAGGGGTGACAAGTATACTTTTGTTTATGTCCTCCAGCCTCAAGTAGGATTCTGGGCTTAGCCCGGCTTCATGCCATTAGGGTCCAGACAGAACAGGGTTTAGGGTCCAGGGCTGAGGTTTTAGGGTTTAGGGTTGCGTTGACCCAGTCAGTCGGTGCTGCGCAAAGGCGTTGGCGCAACTGCGGAAGAAATACTGGGCTGCTGTTAAGGAACTTAATTCAAGTTACTACATGGGGGAAACCCTAATAATCACTTGGTATGCCCATGATGGTAACATTATTCAAGTTCCGTAACTGCAACCCAGAATAATTAGCACAGTTGGAATTCTCTTCTTTGACCCGCTGCCTGCAGAATCTCTTCTAGTATAGAATCAGGGTTTAGGAGCAAATTATGGGGATGGGCGGGGGGTTCTTAGGGGTGGTATTATATAGGGGGCTTATACGGGTATAACGGGTATATGGAGTATATGAGAATTATACATGGCAACTTGACTCATGTAATTTGCCCTGGAACCGTACTTCAGTCGGACTACTAAGTTTCATAAAGATGTTTGGGTCGTGAAATGCAGCAACTTCTGTTGAGGAGTGTACAAGGGTCAATTCGCATCTGAACCAGGGGTGAACGGTACTTGCCGTATCTGGGCCCATAAACCCCCAAAACCCTAAACCGCAAGCCCATTACTTAGGGATGGAGTCTTACCGTGCCTAGGGGGTTAGTCAAATTCGGTTTAGGGTTTGGGGTCTAGGGTTTGCTAGGTGAAGATTGTTTCAGGCGGCAGCTGTGATTGTTTCTTGAACAGTTTTTAGGTGGGATAAATTGTAAATAAAGAGGCCGTTCATACACCCAAAATACCCACACCCAACCCCCCAAAAAAGGGCTCATAACATCTGCATTACCGTAAATGGTAATACCATTGCCTTGTCCCTAAACTTAACCCCAAACCCTTAACCCCAAAAAAACCGAAACCCTAACACCCTAAACCTAAACCCTGCATGATCCCCTCGCCTTGTCTCCCCGTCCCCTAAACAGCCTATGGAAAAAAGTCTCTAAACCCTGAAACATAAACCCGGAGCCCTAATTAGACCCTAAACCCGAGATCCTGAACCTTGAAACCTGACCCCAAAAAACTTAAGCCCTAAAACCTGAACCCTCAACCCTAATCCCGAAGTCATTGAAGCGGTCGTGTGGATGTGTCGATTCACGAATGTGGAGGTTGGCAAAGATTTACGGGTTTAAGGTTTAGGGTTTAGGGCTTAAGGCCTGGAGTCTACCATGCTGGAGAATCAAGAGGAAAAGAACATGACAAAGGAATGGATGTTTGGCTGTTTAGGAGCCGCTCCTTAGTTTTGGGTCCCCTTATATGGGTTCCCCATTTCGATTCCTGAAGCCCTGAACCCTAAGCTGAGCCCAAAGCCCAACGGCAGTAGAGGCCATCATCGAAGAGAGGCAGCGAGAAGGTTTTCCCGCCTTGCACAATCCTGGCAGCTCGAGTGCTTTAGAGTTTCGGTTTTAGGCCCTTGGGTTTAAGGTTGAATAGGTGTCCGTCTCTCTGGGGTTTAAGTAAGTTCAGTTGGTATAAAGGGAGATGCCAGGGTATAGGGGTTGCTTAGGGACACAAGTTTGGATGAAAAGAGCGTTGAAACTGACATGGTATCTGGGATTATGTTGGAGCGTATTTTTGGTGGACCAGGGTTTTGGGGTAGTGCAATACCCTGTTCTATAAGCCTAAACTCTTAACCCTATTCCCGCTAAGGACTGGAAAGAGACAATCGTGGCAATCGGTGATTCAGGTTCCCACGGCAGGGTTTTGTCTGGTGCAAGGTTGGATAATGTTCAAGGGATAAGGTTTAGGGTGTTTTGGGTTTAGGGTTTGGGGGTGGGAGGTTTGGGCCTAATGTAACTGGTGATTGATAACCCCTCTCGACTTAATAGGGATTATAACAGGGATCCTAATATCAAGGCCCTTAAGAGGAGGGGGTGGCTTTTGGAGCTTGGGGTCTAGGGCTACTTAGTAACCCTCAAAACAGAACCTTAGTAACATAACCCCAAACCCTGCTAACCCTAAACTTTGACACCTACACCCTAAACTCTGAAACCTAAACCCCAAAACCCAAAACCCCAGTCCTGGAGTCAAAGTCCGTGATGCAAGTGTCCAGAGGCGGGATCAACCCCGTGCCGTTGCTCCCGAAGCAAGGAAGGCGTCCCCTAAGAAGACCAGGTTTAGGGCTTTGGGGTTAGGTTTTGGGGTTTAGGGTTCAGGGGTTTTAGGGCTTTGGGGGTTTAGGGCTTTAGGGTTTAGGGCTTGGGGGTTTAGGGCTTAGGGGTTTAGGGCTTAGGATTTAGGGCTTGGGGTGTAGTAGGGTTTAATGAGATTTATGGTGTCTCTTGCATGCGGGTCATGCAGGGATGAATGCAGTGGGGATTCTGTTGGGTTTGGGGTGTAAGGTCTGGGGCTTGCCTATTGCTCCGTCAAGTTCAGTCGCCAGGAAAAACACTTTGTACGCCATGTCCAGGGGTAGGACCGCCCAACGGGCGCCAAGGGACAGGCAAAGCCCTGGAGGAACTGTTCCCCCCGATTGCGTGAGCGGGGCCTCCATCCATCAAGGCCGCTCTGGCGGTGCCCTCCAGCGTGGGACAGGAGGCCCATGAGCCCGTGGAAGCCCCACAGGCTGAGTTGCTGTTAAGGAACTTAAATTAAGTTACTATATTGGGGAAACTCTATAGGGTTTAGGGTTACTATATTGGGGAAACCCTACTACTTACTATATATACCCATTATGGTAACTTAATTTAAGTTCCTTAACAGCAACCCAGCAGGTCCTCTCACCTGATCCTCGCGAAGTCCCAGGATTCCTCCGTGGCTCGCGGGTCCGGGTCGGGTGCTCCATGCTTGCAGTAAGGCCACAGGGTTGCATGATTCAATTTCTTTAGGGGTTATATAGGGGTTTTATAGGGGTTATATGGGGGTTTTATAGGGGTTATATAAGGAAGTCTACCAGGACCCTCCTTGTACCCTTAATTGGGGATATATGGTTCCTTATAGTAGGTACTTAGGCCCTAATAGAGGGTAGGAGGAGGGTCTAGGTATAGAATTGCTGGAAACTGAAATTAACCAAACTTATGCAACTTTCCTTTAGAGACCATTCTGGGTGAGGTCGGGTGGGGTAGTCCTAACTTGCCCAGTGCTTACGGTTCAGTGCTTGGGTTTTGAAAGGTTTGGTGGTTTGCCCTAAACCCTAAACCCTAAACCCTAAGCCCTAAACTGGGCTTTTGGGGTCGAGCTTTTCAGGGACAAGGTGTGCTGACTGTTGGGTAGAGGGATTGGGGGCACTTTAGGGTTGAGGGGTTTAGGGTTTAGGGGTTTAGGATTTGGGAAAAACTCCCCAAACCCTAAACCTTAAAGCGCGCGTTGCAAGTTGCATGCCGGCGGTCCCCGGAACCCTGCATGAAATCTGTTGAACTATATCTATTAGCGGTTTCTCAAACTGAAGGTTACCTTTTTTGGGGGTCTCTTTCAGCAGGACTTTCGTATTTTGGGTTCATATTGGGGTCCCCCTATCTTCAGACACTACAATATTTCTAAATGAATCTATCGCTTTATGCTCCTAGACATCTCCACGGAAGGTCCCCTTCATTCATGTAGCAGCGTATCATGCGCAGTGTTACTTACGTTAGCTGCTGTGACATGGTTGACTCTTGCACTCTTGTCCATAACACGCAAGCGGGCTAGCGGCCAGGCAGACCCCTGCTCGCATGGAAGACCGCACAAGTTACAACGAGCAGGGAAAGCTATACCCCTAGACCCTTCACCTCACCCCAGGTTGCTACTTTTCGAGCCCTTGGACGCCGATCAAAGAGTACCGAACAAGGAATCCGAAAAAGGGAAAGGACTCTTTGATTGCTGGAGATTCTAGCCCGCTACTGGCTGTAAGAGACTAACTCTTAAGCTCAGACCCTAACCCCAAACCCTAGACCCCAAAACGCAAACCCTAAACCCCAAATCCGAAACCCTAAACCCTAGACCTCAAAACCTAAACCCAAATCCCCTAATCCAAGGCCTAAACCCTAAACCCCAAACCCTCAAGGTTGCCGAAAACCCTTGAGATAACTCCTATAATACTCTATATAATCCCCTCTCCTATATTATCCTCTCTAGGGTTTTGGGTTTAGGGTTATACTCCCCCTTTAAGAAGTTTAGCCTTAGCATTCTAGGCAATTCTTCGAAACTCAGGCCCGAGCGGTGTGAGGCACCACCAGGTGAAAGTCCCCACAAAGGTCATGCCCGGATTGGTGGGGTAGTCAGGATCCTGCAGATTTTTTAGGTAGGGTTTTTAGATCCTGCGAATTTGCGGGGTCAAAGGTCTAGGTTTGAGGAATGTGCGGATCCAGGGTTTAAGAAAACGTTCGCGCTCGTGGTTGCAAGGTACTACTTGGTGGGTCAGAGGGACTGGTGAGTATACCACCCTTCTAAGCCATGTAGTAACCCCAGCTATCCCCTATGATCAACCTATCCCTGAACCCTGAGACCTGAACTCTAAACCCTAAACAAACCCTAAACCTCCCTAAACCCTAGACCCTTAACCCGAAACTGCTTACTAAGTCCCCCCCACCCTCCCACTAGGAGGACATCAGGCGGTTGGCAGCTCTGCGGGATCAGGGATAAAGGCTCAGAGGTGCCGTTTTGAGAGATTTGCGTTTAGGGTGGTGGCTAAGGCTAAGGGTTTAGGGTGAAATTCAAAGGGTTTAGGGTTTAGGGTGAAATGCTTCTGAGTTTTGAAGGCTATGGAGTAAGGATGGATTCGTAGGACAATCAGGGTCCGTCCTGCGTGGATTATCGCCCTGAAATGGGTTGCTGTTGATGAACGTCAATTAAGTTACCAAAATGGGCATACACAGTAAATGATTGGTTTCCCCAATATGGTGACTTAATTTAGGCAAGCCCCTTATTTGAAATCCCTATATTCCCCAGTTTCCATTGCACTTGCATTTTCTCTTCCATTTGCAACTCCATTACAAGGGAATACTACAACATAAACTAACTTCCTGAACAGCACCCCAGTAAACCCTGAACCGCATCTCAAGATTAGCCGCGCTGATAGCGGAACATGCTTAAGGAACGCTCGCACCCGAAACTGGGGCACTGAGGACCGACCAGAAAGCAAGCATTCAGGGTTTTGTATTTGAGTTTTAGGATTTGGGGTGTAGGGTTTTGGGTTTGGGGGGTTAGGATTTAGGGTTGCTGTAGTACGAAACCACATATAGCTGTAAGCCCCCTGAGTCTCCGGACATGATTATAGCGGGCAATGGTTGCATATCATACTTGGGTTAGAATGACCATGAACCTCAAAGCAGGGAACTAAAGGCCAGACAGAACATACAGGTAATGAGGGTCCTACGTTGGAGGCAGGAGCTCTTCTAGAAGGGGACTTCAAAGAACCCATTTGAGGAGCGCTTTTAAGTGGTTGCCCAATAAGTAGATGACATTCTTCTTTGCATAAAGCACAATACCCCAAAGGAGGGTATGATCTTATGCTATATTGGGTACCAAAAAACTACTCACTTGAGTGACCTTTGTATTCATGTGGGTAGTTTCCACAATTAGGATGCCATTTTGGAACTCCTAAATACTAGGTGCCGTAATATAACGTAGAGCAAAAAGGGGCCCATAATTTTGAGAACAGCCCGTATGATAGTTGTGCAGAATTCCTGTCCCCAACCCTAAACCCTAAACCCTAAACACTGATCGGGCCTAAGGGAGGTCCCATTTTGCTTGCCTTTGCTTCGCAAGGAATGAAGGAAGGGATCCTGATAGTAGTCCCCATTGGTTTAGGGGTATAGGGTTTAGGGTTTAGGGGTTTAGGGTTTAGGTTAACTCAGTATAGTAGTTTCCATTTTCTTGTCCAGTCCTTCTGAACCCTAATCCCTATAGAATCCCTATAATCCCTGCAGTTTCTGTCCATTCCTTCTGAACCCTAAACCATATATAACCCCTATAATCCCTGTAGTTTCCATTTTCTTTCCATTCCTTCCGCTAAACCCTAAACCCCTAAACCCTAAAAACCTAAAGCCCTAAACCCCTAAACCTAAACCCTAAACCCTAAACCAAGGGTAAGTGAAACTCAGATCTCCGGACCCCTCTTAGAGCAACCCCCACCCCATGTCGTCCTTTGGGACCTTGCACTCTAGAGCTCAACACCTAAACCCTAAACCCTATATAATCCCCATATATATCCCCCCTTAAGGAGTTGTATAACCCCTAAAAACTCTGGACTCCAAACCCCAAAACTCAAAAATCCCCAAACATCCAAACCCTGAAACCTTGATCAGCCCGGGTTTAGGGTTTAGGGTTCAGGGGTTTAGGGGTTGAGGGGTTCCGGGGTTGAGGGGTTCCGGGGTGTAGGGCTTTAGGGGTTTAGGGCTTTAGGGGTTTAGGGTTTAGGGGTTCATGGGTTTAGGGTGAAGGGGTTTAAGGTTTAGGGGTTTAGTGTTTAGGTTTAGGGGTTTAGGGTTTAGGGGTTTGGGGCGTGGGGTTTAGGGTTTAGGGGTTTAGGGTTTACCTGCTCACTGGCGAGCCAGAAATCATCGGATCCACTTTCATGACCTGTCTGAAAACTCGGGGCTCTGATTGTCTAAAGCCCCCAAAACGGACTTCCCTCTAACCCTAAACCCTAAGCCCTAAACCCTAAACCACTTTCTGCTCCTGCGACTCACGGGCGTCGAGAACTAGAATATCTCCGCGCGTCATCAATCGATCCTGAGACAAGGATACGATATTCAGGTTTTGGTGGGTGGGCTAATGTCAGGGTCTGAGAATGCCTATGTAATCGCCAATAATACTGCATTCCCTACAATATCTTCTGATATAGGGTTTGGGATTCGACATTTGGTAATCTTACGGTTTGGCACCCCAACCGTCAACGCTGAACAGACAAACGCCTCACCCGACAGCGAAGCGCAACAACCAAGACAACTTCGTCCCAAAACGTAAGACTAAAACCTGCTGCAAGGAACCCCTAAAGACCCAAAGGCATTCGTATTCGCCAGCCCAGTAATGCTCTAAGATCTTCATACCCCCGGAAACTCTAGAACCTAAACCCTAAACCCCTAACATGAACTTCCCAGCCCCCGAGGCATGATCCGAACATGACCCACAGGATAAGCCCTGTAACTTAGGGGTTTAGGGTTTGGGGTTCCTAGGGCATGAAAGAACGGAAAAGACAATGGATACTATCATGTTGCCGGGGAGTATAAATACACCAGCATAGGAATCGATTTTCTTCGTTCCTTGAGGACCAAAGGTAAGGTACAACCTTCTTTATCATCTCTCCTTACTTGAGAGGTGCTCTGGCGTTTGGGGTTTCGGGTCTAGATTTGAGGGCTCAGGGTTTAGATGGGTTTAGAGATTACCTGCAACCCCAGTTACCTTGAGGGTGATCGGGGTCATGGGTGGGGCTTCAGGACTGAAACTTGAAGTTTCGATTCCTTGAACCCTAAAGTTAGAATCTCTCCTCCACCCACTCAGCGTCATAGATGGGGAATAAGAGGCGAGTTCTGAGCATCAGCGGTCCCGTTTTAGAGGTTCCTGGAGTAAGGGATAGCGGTTGCTCCTATATGATGGGAGGTACACTGTACTAAACCTTCAAATAGCTAACTTGTGTGTTAACTGTTAGTGGGTGCGGTGCACAACCCAGTATGAAAGCTTCGACTATAGAACAATGTAAACCCATAGATACATGTGAGAACAAAACAAAAACCGTTTGCACTTCATTGTGAAGTTTCTACTCATTTGGCATTGCAAGCCCTAAGCTCTAGTGCAGTTATCCGGCCCTACATGAGCCCTGGACTAAAGTAGCGGTATATTCCTTAAAGGTACCTCCTAAACCACCCCTATAGGCCCCGCCCAACCTAAGATTAGTCCGTAGCTCGCATAGATGTCGCACTTGGACCCATTGGGCTTGCTAAGAGCAAGGTCTAGTCTGGTCCCAAACAGACTTCTTGGCTGGTCTGGGTCCATGTTTTTGCGAAAGGCTGTTGCCATCCCGTGGCACTGGAAAAACACAAAGCGTGGAATCGAAGACAAGGTTTGGGGATTAGGGCCCATGCCTTTATCCCATGCATCCTAAAACCTAAGATCCTGAACCCTAAACCCTAAGTGCTATTAAATCCGAGGCCCCTGTACCCTAAACCATGAGAGCAAGGCCACTGGGAGATCTGCGCGGCAAAACGCCCAGCCATCCGCTTATAAAAGTGTAGAAACAGCTGGAGGCCAAAGGTCACCATCAACTGAGCACAACCCGGTTGTTGCTAAGCCGAATACGCACCCTAGTGGTATTATACATCCCGCCTCTCTGATGATAAACATTCTGGGGGCTCCAAACATTTAGATCATTGGCGGGGCTTCCGTTAGGAGTTCTCTCTGCGGCCCTGCGATAGCTTCAGGTGCCAATGGGGACTATTCCGGGACCTGGATCATTCAACGAGGCTCGAGCCATCCCCCTATGCTATGCAAACTCCTCTTACTCGATTAATAAACACCTTTTAGCACTTCAAATCCTCCCGTCAAGAGGTTCATTATTAGCTCAACTTTGGCACACGTGGAAAATGGTCATGCTTAAGGGACTCCTTCGGGAAGCCACTTGGCAACAAAGGACTTGATCTGTCGACTCCTGAATTACCTCAGACGTGAAGACCCTGCTGGCCACCCAGGCAAGGAACTCTCTCATTCTCACAACATTGTCAGCGCACGACTTAAAACTGCAGCTTAGCTTGAAACCTCTTTGTTTGAGAGGAGCTGGGTTCGAGGACTTTTGCAGCGTTCAGTGCCAAGGCACCATGCGTAAAATGGTCTGAGTGAGGAGGCTGCAAATCGGAACCCCCCCTCACAAACAAGGCAGCGTGCATACAGAGGCAGGGATCCAAACTGGGTTGAACTTAAATTAAATTACTATATTGGAGAAATCCTATTATTTACTATATATACCCATTATGGTAACTTAATTTAAGTCCTTTAACAGCAACCCAGCAAAGGGTCAGTCGGCGCTGCAGGCAGCTTGCGGTGATCTGTTCGATCTGCCGCAATCCATCCAGACACGACGAACACCCTGAAGCTCCGAACCGCTTGAATTCACATGGAAGGTGAGGAAAGGTTTGAAGCAGGAGGGTGCATGTGTACATATTCTCTCCAGCCACATGCTGAAATCAGGAAACACTTCGAGCTTTTTGTCCTAGACGTCATTGTACATGCACATGCACACATGCATGTCTACACACATGCACCCATATTGGCATAATACTCTACCCGGGCTCCAGCACCCACGCAAGAACAGCCCTTGCTAAGGAATTGGGGAAAGGGTCTAGAGAGGAATGAATAGTAGAGGTGCGCTGACAGAGGGCTGTTGCCCACGCAGGGAGGCCAAACCCAGATTGCAACTGAGCTGTGGTTCAAACTCCTTGTATCTCTAAGGATCCAAGCCTCCAAATAGTACCCACTTTGGGCCCTATACAGCCTACACATAATATCTACTTTGTTGGGCTATTTGGATCTTTAGAAGATTACAACCCACAACTTACACCTGCATGATCGAAGCCTGAGACATTTCCACTATCTCCGCCTATAACCCCCTCTGAAGGAGTTTGCACTATGGCTCACAAAAGCTTCTGAATCTCAGGGCCGGTTTCTGTAGAGCTATATAGGATTTAGGGTTTAGGGTTTTAGGCATTAGGGTTTAGAGTTTTAGGGTTTGAGGTTGTAGACTTTAGGGCTGTAGAGATAAGATTTCTGACCAAGCTCTTGCTGTGAGACTCCACTAGGATGCTGAATCATTCGCTGGGGGTTTCTTTCACAATTTCTCTTCCACACATCCCCGAGTCCGTAGTAATCCCAAGATATTGCTGGGGTCAAGCAAGGATCCGTTTAACATGAACTTGTTCAGGAACAACAAGATTAGCTCAGCTCCTCAGAAAACGCCAGGTAGAGAACCCAAAACGGTGTCGAAGGATTCTCTTACATGAGTTATACAGGGTCATATAGGGTTATATAACAGGCTTTAGAAATGGTTGCACAGGGTTTAGGGGTTTGGGATTTTGGGGGGACTTGTAATCTAGGGGGTAACCCTAAACCCTAAAAGAGCCCCAGGCCCTGAAAGCCACTTGTGCTCACTCTGCTGCAGCCGTAGATCGCGAAGTGGTGTCCGCCGAACACCCTCATGTGAGCTCAGGGTTTACATTAATGCTCCCCCATATAACCCTAAGGGTCCAAGTACCCAATAATCACATACTTACCCAAAACCTGTCCTATACTTACTATTACCCGATACCCAAGTACCTAACTATTGGGTACTTGGACCCTTAGAGCAATCCCCAGCATAACCCCCCTTAAGGAGTTTAGACTTTAGCTCATGTTGCCAACTTCAAAGGGGCACTTTGGGATCTATTGGCACGAAAGCTCGAACCGTTAAAACTATGGCCCCTAGGGTTTACCCGAAGGCCCGAAGGACTCATATGTTGAGGCTTTTGGGCCCAAAGCCTATACTATATAGGGCTCTTGGGCTATTTTGAGCCTTAGGGTTAGGGTTGAGGGTAGGAGGTCTGGTACCTATAGGGTTGAGGGCGGACCCCGTAGACCCGAGAATGAAGACCTCAAGGGTATGTTCCCTAAGTGCTTGCTTGTGCACCTCACTTCTCTTCGAAAACATGTTTGCATCTGGTTTTCTCATTCTTCACGTTGTCATAGCACTGAAGACGTTCTGTGCGACATTCTGTTGCCACATGCCTGCTCTTAGACATCTGTTCACTTACTTGTCCTATGAGATACACGGTGTGTACACCTCCGTTCCTGAAAGCACCATCGTGAGGCATGAACTTCTCAGACTATGGCAGGCCTGGAGTTGGAGAACGCGTGTAGATTCGGGTCGCATAGATACAGCTCTTTGCGAGGAGTAAGCTGAAACAGAATGGACTCCGACACTTAGAAATCCCTACTCCGCACTTACTGGTTGTTAGTAGGGAATGGAGGAAAAGATCCGCATAGTTGCCCCTAAATATTTGCAAAATTTCACCTTTCTCTCTCACACATACGGTGGATATTAAAAATCCTGCATGACCCAAGGTACCGTATACCTTGGGAGGTATGGTACTATAGTATACCAAGCTCATGCAGGATTTTTAGTATCAACAGTAGTGCCAGTAAGCACACCGAGCCACTCTCATCATTGCTCTTTGTGCAAGTTTTTCAGTAGGGCAGACGGGAGCTCCATTGTGTCAACCTCTTCAAAGTCCTGGGTGGCTACTGATTTAGGGTGATAGGTCTCAGGGTTTAGGGTTCAGGGTTTGAGATTTATAGGGTTTAAGGGTTTAGGGTTTAGGCTGTTGATACTACAAAATCATGAATGACCTTGCTATACTATAGTACCATAGATCCCAAGTGGTGTTGTTCTTCCAGGCTCTGTACTAGTAACTAGTACCAGTGTACTCCTTCGCGCCACCACAAGCACCACCCCAACCACCACAAGCACAAGCACAAGCACTGCTGCTAGTACTAGAGAAATGAAATAACAACACCTGCAGCAGGAGATCTCTGCTTGGAGGGTCAGGGGGACTTAGTAAGTAGGTTAATAATGGGCACAATTAGGGTTACTATATGGGTTATAGGGGTTAGTAACCTACTTACTAAGTCCCCCTGACCCCCCAAGTGCCCTCTATCACCAAGCCCCTCTTCACCTCGAGGGTGGATTCAAACAAAAGTCTGGAGCCTGGTGGGTCTCAAGGCAAAGGTGACCATGAGGCTTTGCTTGGAGACTCACCGAAAGGGTCTTGCCTTGCCTAGGCGTTTTTTGCAGAAGACAAGCGGAGATTGAGGGCTTCGAGCTCAGGACTTTGGATTCCACAACGACAGACTTTGGGGGGAGTTCATGTCGCGAGCGGTCTATCCTTTTTTGTTGCAGCTTAGCATACTTATACTTGCTTGGCAGCAGGCTTGATGTCACATTGGAGCTTCTCCAAAAAACACTTACTACACATCATCCCTGAAGGCGACTCCGCGCGATCTCCTTCTAAACCCCATATATCTCGAGGTCCGCTATCAGCCCTTGCATCGCGAACATGTGCTGCGCCTTTGCGATCGGGAGTCCCACGCTACCACTACCGTGGTCCTCTTGGGTTTTGCCGAACCCTTCGGATGAGAGGTGGGAGCCTCCGCACTGGCTTTGTAGACCCGGCTGACCTCAGCTGGAACATAAAGCGGATACAAAAAAAGCATGCATGAGCGTACCATACTACACCACCGCAATTCCATTGGTTAACATACTTATAAGCGTCATGCGAGGTTCAGCATCAGCCGTGCCTGTGTCCAGAAAAAGAACCCAATGAATACGTATATATATGTATATATATGTATATAATCTTGAAGGCAATTTCCTCACACAGGCCAGTAAAGGCATCCCCCGAGAAGCAGCCCTCCCAAATGTTGGAAACTCCCACGCTGACGCCAGATTCGGCATGAGCCGCTGAACATCTCGACTTCGCACCCATGACAGCTGAAAACCAACACCCTCAACTTGCATGAAGCTTCAACAAAGGCTTCTGATCTGGGATTAAGGTTAGAAGGAGGCCCTCACCGTGTAATAGTGATATAATCAGAATATAAGAGGACCGTAAGATAATAAGGAACTTATAGCCACTATTCCCGGGTGGTGGCTCCCACCTAAGATTAAGGGTTTGTAGACTTTGCGCTTTACTGCAAACCCTGCAGGCAGAGCTCTCAACTCAACGAAATAAACCCGACCAAACCAAGCAGAAACATCATCTGAGCAATACCATGTGAGGTATAATCTAAACTCCTAGTATCCCCCTCTACACAGCCCCTGTAGTACTCCCATTTCATACTCCCCTATATAGCCGCCTTTCAGGAGTTTAGACTATAGTTCAGGTGTTATCCGAGGTAACATCTAGTCTCCAGATCCCCCCTCCCCGCATGAAATCCAATGTGTACACACCTGACCCCAAGGGTCCATGTACCCAATAATTGGGTACTAAGGGTATTGGTAATAGTAACTGTTGTACAGGTTTTGGGTAAGTATCTGGTTATTGAGTAATTGGACCCTTAGGGTGACTTTATAAGAGCCAGTCGAAGGCATGCCTGGTAATGGGAGGAACTTTGGGATGTAGGGGTTATGTACGGTCATACAGGGATATGTAGGAATATATAGGGATATCTCGGGATATATATGGGAATATAGGGCTATATGGGTGACATAGGGATATACAGAGATATATCGGGGAATGTAGGGGTTGTAGAGGGTTTAGGGTTTAAGGTTGTTGAGATCCGCTTGTGGGATTCCGTGCTAATGCAAAAGCATTGAGAATGTTGTTTGCCTGCCTCTGGGCAATCCTGCTTCCACTGAAAGGCTAATCAATAAACTGCTCGTGGAAACGCCTATGAACCCCATAGAACATGTTATACAAAGATCCCCATATACCCTATATAACCCCAAGCCCTCAAGCCTAAACCCTAAACCCTCAAGCCTAAACCCTCAACCCTATATTCTTAGGGGGACTCCAATTTTGGGCACGTTTGGGCTCTGTTTGGGGCTCTAGAGTTGCTGCTGCGGGCGGATAAATCCCGTATGCCCTTAATAGGGTTTAGGGTTGAAAGTCTATTGCGCCACCCTTCTGATATGATTCCAAAAATATGGCGTTCCTGTTTTGGAAGCCCCTACAATAAGGAGTAACAGTGATATGTTGGGGTCTATATTGGGGCTGCCTATTTATGGCAACCCTCATATGAGCCACATTTTAAACTCCTTGTATCCCTCAAAAACCCCTATACACGTCCCCTTTATAATCCCCTATATATCCCCTTTCAGGAGTTTAGACTATGGCACATCTAGGTTCTCGTGGAATTTTATCAATCCACCAAAGGAAGCCAGGTTCCACACTCCTGGACCCCTCACCAAAATATTCGGACCCGAGAATCCCAATGTGCCAAAGCTCACTACCTGGTAGCTGCCGAAAATAGGGTACAAGCATAATCCTTGCCCTAGGGCTCCATGCGAGTACTTTCTATTGGGTTTAGGGCCCAATGTAGGTATTGCTTATAGACTTAGAGCCGTAGGGTTAGTTTGGGTGCCACACAAATTTTGTCCACCAATTTCCCAAAGCTCCAAACTGTGAATTGAACGCGTTGAACTCCACACCCGACAGCAATCCTTCAGTAGACTGCGCATAATAGTTAGCAAGCCCAGCAAAACAGATCACCGCATTGACGGGACATGACCCCCAAACTCAAAATAAAACCCTCATATGAGCCATTGTCTAAGCTCCTTCTATTCCCCTGAAAAACTCCTACAATACTTCCCTATATATAATCCCCTATCTCACTCCCTTTGTACGGAGTCTAGACTATACCTCATGTAGCTTTAGACTGGAGACTTGAGCTCCCGAGGGCAGTGGGTTGATGGCCAAGGCCGCGTCCATGTCCTGCTAGGCCGCGTAACTGCTTTGGGTTTAGGGTCTTGGGCTTAGGTTGAGGATCTAACCCCAGGGCTCCATGTAGGTACTGTTAGTGTTATATGAGGGTTGTGGAAAAGAAAACGGGAACTACTATATCATATTAGGGTTATGTTGGGGTTATAGTGGCATGTAGGTACTATTTACAGGGTTTAGGGCCCCATGTGGATATAGTTTATAGACTAACAGCCCCTTGGTAAAGCTTTTCAGCTGTTGAGGGCTTTGTGGTTGGAGGAACCAAGGTTTCACGGATTTGCGTTGGAACGACAGCTTTCCACGCGCTACACGATGCACAGCCACGGCGTGTGCTCAATGGTTAAGGTTTAGGGTTTAGAGATTGAGGTTTCGGGTCTAGGTGGACACTTCTGAGGAATTCGAGATCTGAGACTGGAGAAGCCAGCGCGCATGTTCTAGATTCTAGATGCAGGCCTGGCTTGCATAGCTATTGTTTCCAAAAAGAGGGGGCCCATAGTTACGGGATAAGTGCAATGAGGTATACCACGTTTAGACCTATCCCTCATTTCTGGTATTCGAACCCTAAATATTATGTTGGAAACTCGAGCATGTACTTACGTACACCATTTATTACAAATCATTCCTCGGCACACATGGTCAACGGCTATATCCAAGCAGCCGGGAATTGTACTATGGTCAACCCTAAACCCTAAACCCCCAAGGATGTCACCGGTGTCATTCAGTGGAAGGGCCTTGGAGTGCTTTGGTGGCTCGGAGTACTACTCCAGGTACTGCAGAAAAATGGGTTTAGGGTTTAGGGTTTAGGGTATGGAGGGCTGGAAGTTAGCATGCATTCACAGCGCCTGAGCAGTTTCAACATATTGGCTTCATGTCCATGTTCCAGTGTTTCTCCACCATTCTACTATCATGGGTTCCCCTGCTACCCCCCATATACTACCCCCTTACGTTTCCACTTAATTAACCTTAATTAGGCACGATTGTCCTAATCAATCTTAATCATGGAAGGGGAACCTTGGGGGGGCAGTATAGGCGGGGTAGCAGGGGAACCCATGGTACTTCAACAAGCGGGTTAAAAAGCAGTGCCCACTGTATTATATGAGCTAAAGTCTTGACTCCGAACAAGGGATTGTATAGGGGAGTAAAAAGGGGAGTATTATAGGGTTTATCTAGGGGGATACTAGGAGTTTAATTAGACTATAGCTCATATGGGCTCGCTGCAGGGCCACACACAGTGTGAGCCCTTTAGCGAAATTTCAAACTCAGGGCCCCGGAAAACTGTGGGCACCCGGAAGCCTTTTTCAATTCTATGGTTTCCCGTCCAGAAAAAAGAACAGCGTATAGATAAAGGAAATCCTACGCCCAAAAGCCAAATCGCTGAAACCTTAAACCCAATCCCTAAACCCTAAAGTGTGTGGGGGGCTGTTCAAGCTCTTTTGGCCTGGACATGTTTTTTGGGGGTGGCTCAGAATTCAAGGTTTAGGGATTGTCTATAGGTTGGGTGGCTGAAGGTTTACTGCTCGCGCTGTTTAAGGCTGAGGGTTGAGCGTTGTTTACGGTTTGGGGTTCGGGTTCGTTAAGTTTAGGGGTTGGGATCGTATAGGGTGTAGGCTTGGGGCTTTTTGGGTACAGGGCTCTTTGAAAGAACGACAGTATGTCCGCAGAAAAAAATCAAGTAAACTGTGCATCGGCCTGAAAAGGAGCAACACTGGCGGCGCAACCCATCAAAAAAAAAGAGATCACGCACTGCGAGTGCGACCTGGGTAACTACAACTTCTTGAGCCAAAATGCTATAAGCAGGCCTACTAATCAACCCGCATGAGTTAAGGGCCAAAGCCCTACTTTGCGAAGTCCTGCACTACACAAAACCGGGCCACGCAGTTCCTCCCACGATAGATATCCCTACCCCTGTGCAAGCCCATGTGGGATCCCTTTCTGGAGTAGCTTCAACTGCCAAACGCTCTGCGAATTCGCCAGACTACCAAAACTAGCTGTGCCTCTAACAGGCTAAGGCAACTTCAGATTTCAACATGTAGAGGCTGTAGGGTTTAGGGGCTAACTCAGATTATGGGGGAATATTTTTCTAGGGCTTGGTTGGAGGAATCTGCGGTTCACTCGAGGCGATGCAGCTGCCCAATATTTGTCTGCAAGGCATAGGCTGCATATGAGCTAAAGTCGAAACTCCTAGTATCCGTCTTAATATGCCCTATAATACTCCCCCACATAATCCCCTATATAACCTCCTTTAGAGGAGTTTAAACTATGGCTCATATACCTCCTTGATTTTTTGGGGGGATACTCAGGGGCTCCCAATAGGTATCGTAGCATTTCCATCCCAATCCAAGAACCCCAAAAATAGTATGTGAGGACCTAAATTATGAGAAATGCCAGTTTCGCAAAATGAGGGACCTTATAAGAATGTCAGATTCAGTCTTACAGTAGTCCTTACAGTGAGTGCGTGCTACATCTTTGGCAAACATAGCGCTTTGTTGCTGTTGGACAGGTGACCAGCTACACATCGATTACAAAGGGCTGTGACTGCTTCACAAAAAAACTGTTGGTCCTGCATTGCTCTTGTGTTTCTACGGCGACAAAGAAACAATCAATCCACTCCAGAAGTCGGGGCTAATAATAATGGGGTAATAGTAATAATAGTAAGCATAATGTTAGTAGTAAAAGTAATACTAGCACTCATAGTAACAATAGTAAGATTGGAGGACCACAGGCCCAACGGGGAGCCTGGTGGTTGACATCGCGTTGACCACTTTCGCTCTGTCTGCAAAGTCGCTCATGTTGCATGCGACGTTGGAGTTCAGAAACGCAGTCATCCTAAGGCCCTTGAGTAAGAAGGTATCGGTGCAGGCAAGATTTCACCTGGACATGTTTCAAGCTCTCCTGCAGAGATGGCAGCACTCTCCTTCTAACTCTGACCCCGCGTGACAAAGGATGCCAATAAGTCACTAAGCTGAGACAGCAGTACTTGCAAAATCCCAGTTGAAATGCTGGCACGAAGTGATGGCACCACCAGGCCGAGCCCTTCGGTTTTCCCGCGCTTCCTTTGTTTGGTGTTTCACTCTGTAGTATGAACTGGAACAAAGAGTCGGCATGTTGGTGGAAGCGCCACACTCACGACAGCGCACCACGCACGGCCTAGCCTGCATGTAGGACGCTTTGATGTTTGCTTGCAAGCAATAGGTTCTATTCCAAGAGTACAAAATGCCTGCAAAAGTGATGTACCTTCTTGGTGTTTTAGGTTATGTGCTATAGATCACGCTAGCATTTGTGACTCGTCGGTCCCCAGGCACCATGTTTTGGAACGTTCACAAAAGCTCCCTGATCATGTCATCTGGCAGTGTCCAAAATTATAAAGGAGGAGGGAAACATTAGGAGTTCCTCCTGGGAAGATGGGGAACTCCTACCCATGGCCACAATATTTGCACGTGTCCAAGAGGCACAGGCGCCAGTCAGGCACAGAACACCAACAAAGAAACTTCTCCAAGTCTGCTCTAGCAGTTTTATCCTAGGCCTGCTACAGGGTTTAGGGTTTAGGGATTTAGGGTTCATTCAGGGCTTAGGGTTCCTAAGCCCTAAACCCCAAATGCAACCTCCCGATCATCCGCTACTTTGGTTCCATTCGTTGGGTCTTTCAGGGGTCTGGGATGGAACAACCTGCTGTCGTATAAGCACGAAAAGCGGATCTCTCACAGGACTTTCCAGCCGCGCCCATTTGTAAGTTTGCCTACTTAGCAGGGTTTAGGTTCAGGGTTTATGGACTGGAGATGTGTTTTCAAAGTCCCAAGCTGATAAGACCCCGCACAGCACGAAAGCTGAACCGTCACCGGCTAGGTGTGAAACAGCTGGACAATGGTTGTTTTGAGACATGCCGGAGGCAATACTAGTACATTCAGTCCAGCCAGATATGGAAAACGAGGAAACTTATCTATCCCCTTCGGGTCCACATGTGTGGTTCGGAAACCTATGTAGCCCCGGAAGAACCTCTTCAGCACATGCAGAAGATTCCTGGAACTACGGGCTCCTTGCGGCTACAAAGCAGGAAGCCGGGTAAGCAACCTGCTGGGCCGTTTTATAAAGACATTCCATTTTTTGCAAGCTGCCACGCTATTTTAATAGTGCATGCTCTAAGGTAGTCTGGCAGCATGGTGTGCCTGCAGCGCCTGGTACCCAACATCATCGACAGCCTCTGGGAAATGGACACATGACCATGAACTCAAGAAGTAACGTGCTTTAGGCACAAGCGAAATTCCGGCAACATCGGGCCGGCATTGCGCAACTTTGATCTTGGGACGAGGCTAAAACAGTCTCGAACCCCGGAGGCAGCTTGTTGAGCTGCCACTTCAAATAGCCCCGCTCAGCGGGACCTTCAAGCAACTGCCCGAAGAAACATAGGGGGTTTACTGTCAGCCCTCATCCCTAGACCCTAGATAATATGGCTGTTTCCATTTTCCTGTCCATTCCCCTATATATATATATATACCCCTTTTTATCTCTGGTAAGAGATTGCTTGGCATCTTCATTGTCTTTGGGGTCATCTTGGTGTGGTGGGGCTGTCGCTCATGCTACACGGAAGAATTCCGTCCAAGCTTGACTTGGCAAAGAACAAGTCATACCAGATAACTTGACCTAAACCTTGTAAAGCCTAAGCCCTGAGCAACGACCGTGGCACTATCAAACACACACACACACACACACAAACACACCTATCAACTAAACGTATGCCTCAAGGATCCAAGACAGAGAGCGAAGTGATACAGTTGATACTAAAAATCCTGCATGACCCTAGTATACTATACAAGTATAGTACCATAATTCGCAAGGTATAAGTATACGGTCCTTAGGTCATGCAGGATTTTAAGTATCCACCGTAGGATGATTTTTCAAGCAGCCTGTCATTTCTGTGTACGCGGTCTCCACACGCCTGAGTCCTAATAAGATGGCTTTGGTAACCCTAAACCCCCCCACCAAATGAGGGTTTAGTGTTTAAGAGGACCCTGTATTGTAACCAGACATGATAACCATAGTGTCCTGAATTTCGGAGGCTGGGATTACCCAACTCCGCTCATGAAACCCCTAAAGGAATCCAATCAGTAAGGGCTCGTCAAGCCCATCCAAAGACACTTAAATCAGGGAGTTGTCCTTTGTACCCTTAGCGTTTGTACCCTTTGGGTTTGGCTCCCTAAACCATGGAATGTGGCCCGTGAAAAAGGTATTTGGGACCCAAAACTTAAGCTTACAAACATTAAGGGTACAAACTTGAAGTTGTTGATTAAACAACATCCCAAGCTCTTGGGGCCATACATCGGCATTTCCAACAATAGGGCCCCCGCATATACGCTTCAATACAGTGACCCTGGCGATGACATGAACTACGAACGAGAAGCCTTAAATTGGAGAAAGTGTATCTTGCAAATCTAAACACGGCAGGGTTTAGGGTTTACAAAGGGTTGAAAGCCCAAAGCCCGAGAACAAAAAACAACTAGAGTCCTAAAGGCCTTCATTCTAGTCGGGTGGACTTGACAAGTCTCCCAGGTCTTCGGGACAGATGCTGCTCAAGCTCGTCTTGCACTTGGCGGAGCGGTCGCGGCAAAATCAGGCCAGGCAATACTCTCGGGATCCAAGTCTAGAAATACTATCTATACTGCTGGCCGCTGTAAGTAATTCGAACTTTGAGGACTTTGGCACATTTTTGGATCCCTAGGGGACATGACCCCAACAGGACTCCGTATCCTTGACTCCCCGGCTACAGCCCGGACCGATGGGCTTCGAACCGAGACGAGAAGGCAGTTCAGAAATGGATAAAATCACTGAAAATTCGGTGAAAAATGGAATACTGGCAAATGGGATGCTGCTCAAGACCCTGTCAAGCAGCGCTGCAAGTAACATGAACAGGTCTACAGGAGACCCCACCACAAGACTTGATCCGTCATTGTAGGGAAGGCATTCCCGCAAATCCTGTACATGCCCTTCTGCACTTCATGATTAGGAATCCGTGTACATGGCAGTGACCAGCGGGTGTTCGACACCGACGCTCAGTTTTGCTGCCTGACGTGGGATCGTAGCCAGGGTGTCTGCTGGCAGGAAATCCGAGCCATCCGGGAACTCCCAAGCCATTACCTGGGAAGCCAGAAAGATACAGCACTGTGGGCTGTAAGCCCATACGTGTTACAATGACATGTCTGCTGATGACGAGCAATGAGCAACATCAACATCTTCAGAGCAATGGCTGCATGGCTGCCAAAAGGAACTGCACAACAAAGTCTCACCCCAGGGCTGAGTCTTCTTGACAAGTTACATTTGGGCACGCCAGCTTAGGCAATGTCAGGCGTGACATCGCTCTATATACCGCCTTCTTACCCCAGAAGCCAAGAAAATCAAAACCTTTCCCAGGAGTCTACGTCTACAGCTACAAAAAATCACATGTCCTGTTGGACTTCTAGCCAATGCGCATCACTTGTCGCTGTTGGGAGTTCTTCTCTTGCCGCATTTACAAGCCCAAAAGGCACACGTACCTCTCAAGTACACTGGGCGGGTTTCCCCTATATATAGCCTGAGCCTGAAGTGCATCAGTGCTGCTTTGGGTTATTGGACCAGGTAGTGACCTCTATGATTAGAATTGCCTTGGTAAATGGTCTTGCATTGTAGTCTCAAAGACATACTCCCAAACATGTCGGGGACGATATTACTTGTTATTCAGGCTGTCGCACGAAGCTTCTCATGAAACAAACATCAACGCAAGTGTCCCAACCATGCAATCAAGCTCGCTCTGCAGTTGCTATTCATAGGCTCTACAGGTCCTACCAGAAAACCGGTTTAGAGTTAAGCATGCATCGCTGCGTCTGCACCCAAAACCCTCCCAAGAATACCAGAATGTGCATGGATGATGTACACTTTCGGCTGACAACGCTTGTCCTTATTTAGAACGTGCAGCTCCTGTGTATGAATAAATATTTATGTACACATATTACACACCCATAGTAGATCAGAATCGATGAGATTCTAAGTGAATGGCATATTCACCTGTTGACGATACCATGAAATTTTGAGGTGTAACTTCGTGTGGGCACACACGTTTTGGCCTAAAGTGTGCGCTATACATATACTTGGACTGTTTGGCCCAAATCCCACCCTAAGGGTCCAAGTACGCAATGATCATGTACTCACCCAAAACCTGTACTATAACCAGTATTTCCCAAGTACCTAATGATTGAGTACTTGGACCCTTAAGGAAAGACATTGCTCATCTGAGCTACCGCCATTGCCCTTGTCGGTTTGGTTGTCTCGCTCACATCGGTCGCCGGTGTCGACTTGCTTCTGCGGACATCGACATGTCCGTTCTGTGTCTGACGTGGGATCGTAGCCAGAGTGTCTGCTGGCAGGAAATCCGAGCCATCCGGGAACTCCCAAGCCATTACCTGGGAAGCCAGAAAGATACAGCACTGTGGGCTGTAAGCCCATACGTGTCACAATGACATGTCTGCTGATGACGAGCAATGAGCAACATCAACATCTTCAGAGCAATGGCTGCATGGCTGCCAAAAGGAACTGCACAGCAAAGTCTCATCAAAGGGCTAAGTCTTCTTGACAAGTTACAGTTGAGCATGCCAGCTTAGGCAATGTCAGGCATGACATCGCTCTATATACCGCCTTCTTACCCCAGAAGCCAAGAAAATCAAAACCTTTCCCAGGAGTCTACGTCTACAGCTACAAAAAATCACATGTCCTGTTGGACTTCTAGCCAATGCGCATCACTTNNTCGCTGTTGGGAGTTCTTCTCTTGCCGCATTTACAAGCCCAAAAGGCACACGTACCTCTCAAGTACACTGGGCGGGTTTCCTCTATATATATATATATATAGCCTGAGCCTGAAATGGATCAGTGCTGCTTTGGGTAGTTGGACAGTTGGACCGGGTAGGGACCTCTGTGATTAGAATTGCCCTGGTAAGTCGTCTTGCATTGTAATCTCAAAGACATACTCCCAAACATGTCTGGGACGATATTACTTGTTATTCAGGCTGTCGCACGAAGCTTCTCATGAAACAAACATCAACGCAAGTGTCCCAACCATGCAATCAAGCTCGCTCTGCAGTTGCTCTTCATAGGCTCTACAGGTCCTACCAGAAAACAGGTTAAGGGTTAAGCCTGCCTCACAGCCTCTGCACCCAAACCCCTTTCCAAAAATCACAGAAATTTGAACAAATGATGCACACTTTCAGCGAACAACGTTTTCGTGATTTTTTTAGAATGGCCAGCTCATATGTATGTGCATATAAATATATAGAGACACATTATACATTCACTAGTCCAGAAAAAAACGTTGATCGTAAAGGAGGCACGCCAACAGTAAGCTCTCAGCTGAGTTACCGCCATGGCCCTTTCCGGCTTAGGTGTCTTGCCAGAGTTGGTTGCCAGTGTCGACATGTTGCCTCCGAGATTGACCTGTCCGCACTTGTGTCATTTTGGGAGGATCATGGCTGGGGGGGGGTGGATTTTGTGGCTCAGGAAAACCTTTTTCACATCATGCAAAAACTGGGCCTGGTTCTCAGAAGCACTGAAGCCCCGCCACCATGCCCAAATAGTTGTCAAAAGGACTGTGAAAGTCTCATGATCTGACATCTAAAGTCCTATACAATTTCCGGCCAACAGCAATATAGCTGCCTTGACCTCATCAATTGCTGCTGGTATGCGTTGCTGTTGTGTGATGGGATGCGCTGAAAAGACAACGAGAAGTACAACGCAAGGGCTAGGCAAGCTAATCATTAGCTCCAACTGCTTCCGCATAAAGGTTTATATAGCCCTCTCCCAACAGCCTGAGCAAGCCTGTACAAACTCCAGTGAAGGGCAATTGCGATCCTGCGTATCATGTAATCTTTGATAGCTCTCACCTGCAAGAGACATAACCGCAAACTCAAAGGCCACAGCTTGGACAACTCCCATACCCTAAGGCTCCATGTAGCTACTATGTATAGGGCTCAGGGCCCAATGTAGGTGCCATGTATAAACCCTAAACCCGAAGCCTTGGAGCCCCAGGGCTACGCAAGCCTTCATCATCGGTACGTTTGTAACGGGTACCAGGCTGACCGCGGCACTGTCACTGAAGCACTGCACAGACGCGGCACTTGCACCAGACCTTTCCCAAACAGCCAAATAGTATAGAATGAGAGCATAATAGCACAATAGCATAATAGCATAGGCGTGCTATAGTATAATCGGGAATAGTATATACAAGCAGTACTCTGACCAATATTCGTAGTACGGGTCGTATCAAAGACATGAGACACGTAAGATTCTTGCGATAGGTTCATATAATCTATTCTGGGGGCATCGGACAGTTTCGATAGGTCTGGATGGCATGCTGGGTTGTGAGCCCCACTTTCAAAAATCTACTCCCCCTTCTTCACGTGTACTTGCTGATGCCAAAACATGTTTCTCAGTAATTTTCACACACAATGTTGAAGGCAGAGCAGTGGGATTGTTCCAACACTCTGTCAGACTGCATGAAGGCTTATTGACATGTAGATGGGCGAGAAGGACAACAAGTTAGGCATACGGTGGCTCGCAGGGATCGCAGTGTCAAAGCAAAATCATATTCCCGGCACCAAGATATGGGGTTGGGGCGGAAAGTTGGGGTTGAACGTGGCCTGCTTGCATCACTCAAGTCGACAACGACCCTTCGCGCAGGATAGCAAGTATGGAGCCCATTCCTCGCAAGTTCCTATGGATAGGTAGTTGTAGACTATGGATGCTATCATGCCGCTAGCTAAATACTTACAGGATGTGGACAGTCAAGCCTTTCTGGATGAGGGAGCAGGTTTGGACACTTCAGCAAAAAGGTGGAAATCCATCACAGGTGCAGAGGAATAGTCCTAGCGGGACTGTGACAGTTCTGACCGCTTTACCCCACTTCCCGAAAATCCGAACTAAGCTTTGGGGTTTAGGGTTTAGGGTTTTGTGTTACAGAGGGTTCAGGATTAATGAGTTCAGAGCGGCGGATGAAAAAGGTTGCCATCCATAATATCCCGTGATACGCACCAATATACTAAGTAATTTCATTGTGTTTTCCACAATTCGCTATATGTACCACTACTACATACCCTGAACCAGTATGGAGGTCATGCAAGAATCTCCTGGAGGCTTCACACCCGGTCAATGCAAGCTGCCCAATTCAAAGATGTGGAGGTCTCCCGAAATTAGGGGTCCTTTTATGAGGGTTCCCGAATAAAGGCTTTAGTGTTCGGAGTCGATATTACGGGCTCCTATTCATGGAAACTACCATGTTGCTCTAGATTGCTCATTGCGCCCAATCTCTCGCCATCACATTTTATACGGCGCGAACGAAGTTAACAATAGTACAACAGCTGCAACGCTTGGAAACTGTTGTAGCGTGCTTGCGGTGTCAGAGTCAGTCTCCCCCTAATGTTAAAGGGCTTCCCCGCTAATATAAACACTCCCAACAATATTTACTATTAGGGTGAAGCGATTATATGGTAGTTTCCCAAAATCAGGGGACCCCAATGTAGACCCCAAAATACTATAGTCCTTATTATTGGGACCCCCAAAATGGTACCCCTAATTTTGGGAAACTACCATATAAATACAGGCTGAAGTGGCCAAGACTCACAGGCCAACGGGTAAGGAGGGTCGACTTCGGCTGGCTAGACACCTATTGGACCCTTTCAAACTTAGCAATGCTCGCTACATGCTAAACAATGAAAGCCCAAAACATTCAGTAGATCTTGGTCTACAGATAATGCCCACTTAGCCTTGACCCTAAACCCTGAACCCAGGGCCCTAAAGTTTTTAAGCTATACCTGCTTCGGGTCATTTGCATCCCTGGGGTATTCCATCCAAGGCGCCCCATGGCTTGTGCGGATGTGAACTGTGCGCTTCTACACTGGGGATGCAAAACGGCTATGTGTTAGTCCAGGGCCTGGCTAGGGTTTAGGATTTAGGGCTTAGGGCTTAGGATTTAGGGTTTAGGGCTTAGCATTTAGGGTTTAGGCCTTAGGATTGAGGGTTTAGGAATTAAGGTTTAGGCTTTAGGGACCATTATGTAGCTTCCCAAAACCTGGTAATCCCTTTCAAGGGCGTATAGGGATAGATAGGGGTGTATGGTAGGTGGGAATATATGGGAATTTGAATTTGGAGTTGAGGGTTCGGGTTTTTGTGAGGTCCCCATGGTAAGCATATGGGCCTCTACATCCAGGGTTATCATATTGCATATAGCTTCTAAAGTACATTACTATGTCCCCATGACCCTGCACTTAGCATCCAGGGCAGCGAACATGTGGCGTATGGTTTGAACAGAACCTACTGGGTGGCAATAGTTGTAAAGGTTGATCTAGGTGCAGGGTTCATTCCGCAGACATCCTTATGAACAGAGTGGTGCCAGGGTTTACTCTAGGGCTTACATTCTCCTTCCTGGAGGTTTGCATTAGGTACCCAAATCTACAAATGATTCTGCTATTGGCAGCCTTAAAACCCTATGACTGAAAGCTACTTTGGGTAATTTGGATCCTAGGTAAGGATTTTGAGATTTAGGGCCCAAGGTGTGGTCTAGGCTTTGGCTTAAGGTCTTTGGGCCAGCCTTCATTGCTGGGTTTGGGCCCCGCTATCTTCTCAAAGAGGGGTTTTGCGGTTTTAGGGTTTGGCGCTTAGGGTCCCTAAACCCTAAACGGGTTTACTTACAGGGTTTTGGCTTTCTATTGTTTGGGTGGTTTACAATTTACCGTCCCCCGAAACCAACATGGCAGCTGAAAGTGGCCCTTTGAGACTACCGTCCCTTCGAATGTCGAAAGGGAGCTATATGAACTATAGTCTAAACTCCTAGTATCCCCCTTAGTAAGCACTCTATAATAGTCCCCTATATAATCCGCTATGTAAACCCCCTTGAAGGAGTTTAGACTATAGCTCTTGTGGGGTACCGTGTTAGCCGGAGTAAGAGAGCTGCAACGCAAAGTTTGACCTCCAAAGCCCTTCGCCTACTTTGAGTCCGAAAGTCCCGTGCGTCGGGCCTTAAAGTCTACAAGAAATGTCTACTTTGCCCTTTTCCCCTAAACCCTAAACCCTATCAACAATGGCTACTTTGCCCTATTTGGATTCCTATGGTTGATTTCGGGTTCATGTGGGTCGACATTCTTCTCCTAGATGATGAGGACGACAGAGCCCAGCTCCTTGTCAATGATCCTGCTGTCACAACTGAACTAACCGCAACCCTAAACCCTAAACCCTAAATGGATGTTGTTCTAAATTCTAGTAGTGGTTCTCCAGCATTAGTACTTTCTTGCGCCCGCCCTTGCGCCGTCTTGCGCGCGTGGGGTTTTGGGCGCTTTTCTAGCCTTGCATG
>CAJNIZ010001078.1:7898-18493 GCA_905231905.1 Symbiodinium pilosum
GGTTTAGGGTCTAGGGTTTAGTTTTAGCGTTTAGGGTTTAGGGTTTCAAGGGCCGCGCCATGCAAAAAGCTGTCCCTGTCACTACAAGCCCTGGGCTCTGGACCCCAAGTGTTGCATCTGTCTTCCACGAAACACACATGGACGCCCTCATCGGCCCCTTTCACAGGCTTTTGTGGGTCGGCCCGCCCTATAAAGTTAACTTGGTTTTTGGAGTTTGAGCTGCAATGCACGATCACTTCGCTGGTTGACCTCTGCATGCTGCATGACCCTTGTCCAAAACTTCTAGCAAGCAGATAAGACCGTCACAGGCCTCTACTTACTGGAGGTTAGGAGGGAATAAGGGAATATAACATTTTGGGGATCATATAGGGTTTGTACCCTTATTGAGGGGTAGCTCTAAGTAACGCTCCAAGCATGGCCGACCTGAAGGAATTTAGGGTTTAGGGCTTAGGGTCCAATTTATAATTACCCAGAATCTTCAATTTGCTATCTCAGTCAAGCTTGTCCATTGCATCTTCAGATGGCACAGCTGCCTGTTGTTTCTGCGAAGCCCAAACAACCCGAAACCCTACCCCTTAAACTCTTTCGCGCAAAGTATTGGGACGGACCCTACACGCTAAACCCCTGAACCCCAAGCCCTAGTTTCCGAAAAATAAGGGGACCCTGATAAAGACCCCAATATACTATTGTCCTTATTATGGTGACCCCCAAACCGGTACCCCTGATTTTGGGAAACCATTAAACCTTGAACCCTAAACCTTATATATCCCCCATAACCGCCTTTTAAGGTACCCCTAAAAAAGGTACCCCTAATTTGGGAAGCCCCAATATTCCATTCATTCATATCGCTGTTCTAGACAGGGCCCTCAACTCGACCCCTAGACTGCTTGGGTTTTCCTCAACCCTGAATGCTAAACTTTAGGGTTTAGGGTATTAGGGTATCAGGGTTTAGGATCTAGGGTTTAGGGTTTAGGATATTGGTCGTGTCGGTTTTAGGGTAATAGGGTTTAGGTTTATGTTCTGGCGTATATGGTCACATACTCGAATCTAGCGTAGGGGCCTGTTGATTTCGAAGCCAAGGATTTGGAGAACAAACGGACACTGAAATGAACATTTGCAATTACATGGCATTAGACAAAAGCATGCGACGCAGTAGGGGGGGCTGATTTACTGACAGAAACGGGTTTATATGTGTTGCGTTACAGTTGCAGGATGGCTACAGGACCCTGAACCCTAATCCCTATAATCCCTATAATCCCTATAATCCCTATAATCCCTATTATCCCTATAATCCCTATAATCCCTATAATCCCTATAATCCCTATAATCCCTATAATCCCTATAATCCCTAAACCCTAGACCCTGAATACCAAGTCTAGGCTTCCACGTTATGCCCATCCTTAGCCAGGGAGGCGGAGTGTCCACCTAATCCCTAAACCCTAAACTTTTAAAAAATAAACCTAAACTGAAAAACCTTAAACCCTAAATTCAAAAGACCCTGAATTCTAAGCTCCAAAACCCTAAGCCCTAATCAAGGCTGCCGACATTCTTCGCAGAACAGTATGGGACCGCACTGTCAGATCTGAATCTCGACGCAAGAATTTAAATCGGCTATTGTCTAAACTCCTTCAAGGTGGGATGTATAGGGGATTATATAGGGGAGTAGTACGGGGGTAATTAAGGAGGATACTAGGAGTTTAGACTATAGCTCATATATGCGAGCAGTTTTTGAGCCTTATATGAGGGTGGCCGCCTGGTAGCCGCCCAGCTGGAATTGTCCCTGATGCTAGCTGATGGGCAGAGGGATCTGGCAGCGCACAGGATTTTTCTCCTGCTGCTGCTGCTGTTACTGCTGTTGCTGGTTGCGGTGGTGGTGGCGGTGGTGGTGGCGGTGGTGGTGGCGGTGGTGGTAGTGGCGGCGGCGGTGGTGGTGGGAGGTGCCGGGTGGTGCTTGATTGTTGCGGCGGCGTTCGTAGGGGCTCAAAGCCGGGCAATGGTGCCACAAACAATTTGTCACACTCTAGGAGTCGTGCGATGGATGGCCGAATTCCCTCAGCACCTTCAGCGGCTTCAGCATGTATTGGGGTTTAGCGTTTAGGATTTTGGCTTTGAGCTAGCACGGTCAAAGGCCTTAAGCTGTAGTCTATTCCAGAGGAACTCTCACATTTTCCAGTTTGATACGTCGCATATTCCTGTAAAGCCGCAAGCACTTGAACCAAGACTCCTTCCTTACTGGAGTTGTGAGAAAAGTTGCGGTACGCCACATGCTGCATCCGACGCGACACGTCAAAATGCTAACGTCACAGGTCCCTCGATCAGAGTCCACTCTGAGTTGAAGCCTTTCTCACAGCTACCATTACTACAAGGTTCCTGAAAATAATTGTTAATTTCTGTGACCTAGAATCCTAATATTTAGCTGAAATTATACTTTCTACTGGGGTTCCAAATCCCTTAGAGATTATGAAAGGTGTAAGTGTAAATGAACGACCAGTTTTGTTCTTCACATTGTATGCGTGTATTTCGACTCTCTATCCTGATTGCTGTTGTTGATGCTTGCGAGCATTCTCCTGTTTGTGTGCTTCCAAAAAGGGGTGGTTCTGCCCAACAACCCGCCAAATACTGTATTCCTTTTGGTGTGACCCAGCCAAATTTGACTCCTGATTGTTGGAGGCCCTAACCTTAAACCCTATGTACCACATAATACCCCCATGTATCCTTGTGCTCTCTTTCACATTCTGCACCGATAGATGGCGAGGCCGGCGCTTACGACATTGCCCTACCTCTTGCAGGCGACACAGTAGTAGGGTTTGGGGTCAAGTGTTAGCTCGCGCCCTACGGTTGTAGGGTATAGAAGGGGCTCGGGTTTGAGCTTAGTCCCCAGGTTCTTCTCGGGTTATCAGTGGAGCGCATCCTTGAGAGGCATTTTAGTCGAGGAATGTATAGGCGATGTACATGGGCCAGGGTTCAGGAAATAATGAGTGCACTTTGGAAGTGTCACTGGAATACTGTAGACATCCTGCGGAGCCAGTCGGTGAAACTAAGTGAGTTGCTTGTTAGGAGGCAATCCTACCACTCTACAACAGCGCCCCTGCTAATCAATGCGCAGCCCCCATGTATTGCCAACAACGCTGAATCGCTTGCCTTTTCAAGAAGGAGGCTTGATGATGAGAGTGGCCAGAGAGCTAAGGGATACATGAGCTACAGTTAACATTAGACGTAGCGAGCGACCATTAAGGGTGGTCGTTCTTGGTAGTTTGGTATTGTCTCGAAATGTGCGGAGTATACTTTCCAACACGAACCCATGTCCAGCAAATTACATACATGCATTTTCGGAAGTTGTTTCGGTTTTGGCGTGGCATCTTCCCTAAGAGGTGAAGGACCTGGAAAAAGTCGTGTCGAGGTAGCCTTTACGTTGGGTTCGGTGTCGAACAGCTGATGTTTAGTTACGAGATCGTATAAACACCCCAAAGACCCTAGGCTCTTAAGCCTCTAAATCCTGAACCACTAAACCCAAAGCCCTAACCCTAAACCCTAATCCACCCCCCCAAAACAGCAGCCTATGGCAGGCCCTCGTAGGAATGGCCGTCGGCGGCTTCGCCGACCGCGCCCTGGCGCAGGGAACGTCCACGGCCAGCGTCCGGAAGGGCCTTCAAACAGTCTCTTGGTGTGGGCGAAAAAGTAGGGTTTGGCGTACTGGTTCTTAGTAGGGGATAAGGGAATATATTACATACGGATTGTTTTCCCTTATTCCCTTTATAGAACCAGTAGGTTAGGGATCAGGTGGGTTGGGATTTGGAGGCTACGCGCCTGGAGCTTCAATATGTTCGTTCGTTGCAGGCAGGCTCAGTTCGTGTCGGCGACTAAGATTCCAAAATGTAAGGTACGGCAATTCATGTAAGCTGTAGTCTTAACTCCTTAAAGGGGATTATATAAGGGATTCTGTAGGGAATTTTCATAGGGGCTATTAAGGGGGACACCAGGAGTTTGGATTATAGCTCACATGACATATAAGGTCGCCAAAAGAGGTTATCTTTCAACAATCAGGCATCGATTGCAGGTGCACCATGCCGGAGCAGATTTTCTGCGCTGTTTGCGGTGCTGCACTGTCCTGCTTCCTGCTTTTAGAGCTATGGTCCCAGGACAACTTGTACGGCTTCACTTTGCAGAAAAGTGTGGTGTCAACGTGGTCATCGCCAGTTGTGAGGCGCGCTTCGCAGGTATATCCTGAAGAGTTGCCATTTTTTCGGCTGGAGGACGCTCATTGGGAGATCTGGCAGAAGATCCCCAAGCAGACCAAGCAAAACATCGTCAAGAAGGGAATGAAGGACAGTCTCGATTCCTTGATTGCCAACTTTATGATATCCCCTACTATGGTTACCTTGTTGGGTCCGTCCACTGCTGAATATAATGCGCCGCAGCATGCATGTCGATGTGCTCTGGGTGAAGACGTTGCTCTGAAAGTGCTAGGGTCCCAGACCCGCGCAACATGTGCGGCAAATGATTCTGACTTGGACTTGCAGGTCTTCAGAAGTTCCGACAGCAAGCAAGCCAATGAACCGTTCACGCAGGCTGATGTTTTGAATGTGGCGAATCATCTCAGAGACTTGCCCTTCGTCTCAGGCGTCAGGATTGGAAGCATCGCCATCAAATTCCGTGTGGGACACGCTTTTGTCGACCTTGTACTTTGGAAGGGGAAGCGGGAGGAGGAGTTTCCTCGGCTCCGTGGGGGGCATGATTTTGAAAATAATTCGGCAAGCATCAATGCATTTTTAGCCCGCACCCCTGCAGCAAGGTGTGCGATAAGTTCAGTGAAGCTGGTTTGCCGCGATGGTCGTCCCAAAGGAATACTCCTAGAGGCAATTGCGTGGCGCTTGTGGGAGACTGTTGACTTTCCAAGGCCAGGGGGTGACGAAGACTGGACAAAAGATTGCGTGTTCTTTTTTTTCCAAATGGTCGTGTCCTTGCGCAACTGGGAAACATGCCCTGCCTTTGCAAGCAAGTTGCGCCACGACTTGAGCATGTTGTCACAAAAACAGAGACGCAAATATGTTGCTGGTTTTAAGAAGCTTCGCAACCTTACGTCTGATGAGTTCTTTTTCAGACTCTTTTCACATGGCGTGGACTGGAAGTTTTTCTGGAATTCTCTCGAGGGTGGCTTCTTCAACAGTCACAATACGGACTGGGAACAAATGTTCTTGCACGATGCAATGTTTCATGAAACTATCGGTTCACAAGCGCCTTCAGCGGCTCTGAAATTTTTTTTCGAGAGTGTGCATGAAGGAGGCCTCGCTCAACTGGTCAGGACTGCTCATGGGCTAGAATACTTGTAAGTCTAATTCTACTTAAAGTTATCCGAATGAAGCCCCGGCTTACATATACCCATAAACCTTCATGCGTGGTGGGGGCACTACGATTTGTTTGAAATTCTTACCGCCAGGGTCCTCTTATGTGCGCACGTGTGCAATTAGGCACAAAGCCTTAAACTTAAAACCCATGTTTATCTCAGAGAGCCATCTGCTTCAGTTTAGCACAAAGTCTGGGAGCTGGGGGAAGGGAATTTTTGAGTCATGCCTACGGCACAAGCCTGCATAACTATGAATAGTAATCATGTCTTTCTAACCTTTATATAAGTAAAGTACAACAAACCCCAACGCAAGTTGAACTTGTTTAGGCACAGACACCATAATGATTTTAAGCCTTTCCCCCTCTTGGCTCACCTTTTCACGCTGCTTTGTGTCTGTTCGGCGCGGCAAAAGCCTGCGTTTCTTTTGCGCGCGACTTCTGGCTGAGATTGATATGAAGTCAAGTCACGGGACCTCCAGAAAAAGAGCTTGCAGGCCAATACAGATGCCAGGGCAAACGGGACCCTCAAAGGCAACTTTGTGTCGAGTATGTATAAGATACTCGGCTGGTATTCATTGGAAGTATGCATTGTCAATGCTGGCACGCCGCAAGCCCCGATCATTGTCCCAGATTTCTTTGGAACGTTCTTACCGGCAAGCGCTTGCGCACCCTCAGACGAGAACAGTGCTGTAGTCATGATTGTTCAGCTACACTTAGGCATTGCCAGTGCAAAGCGCTTAGATCAGTGAGCTGGGAACCTCACAGGCGTATCTACATGGTAAAGCTGCAAATAGACAAAATTCCCCCCTACCCATTTTTCGATGACATCTCACTGTATCTCGGTGGCTTCCAAAGGTTAGGGTGTCCTGCTTCAGGATACTGCTAGAAGTTGAACCCCGACTTCCACCCCAATGCCTCCTTGGAGGTTCAGGGCAGAATTTACACTCTGTTCTATAGTTGTAATTCCGTTTTATCCCCATCAGGGGGTTCTGGGGGCTTGTGTTTGGGGTATGGGGCTTCCCAAACTTACGGATACCTTCTAGGGGGCCCCTAGATTAAGGATTCGAGTATGTTGGGGTCTAAGTTGGTGTCCCCTCATTTTGGGCAACTACCATATAATTAGGGTTAGAAGCCAAGTGAGGGGGGTGGTTGAGATGAAGAGCTTTGTGGCTGTTTGGCTGCGCCATGTGATGTAACACCGAGCGCTGGAAATTTACCCTCGAGATGCCGAGGACCTGCAGTTTCGGGTTTAGGGTACTTGTATCCTCTGCAAGCGCCCACCCAGACCCTTCGTGGGAAAACAACTGGTCACTGCTCATAACATGGGGAATTTTCAGGGGTCCTACAAGCGGGTACAGCGGGCTGATATCCTTCCAGGAGTGTGGCCCCTCAAGCATAAAGCCTAAACCTTAAATCCTTAACCTAAACCGTAAATCCCTAAACCCTAAATCCATAAGCCCTTAACCCTAATCCCTGAACCCAAAAACCCTAAACCCTAGACATTAAATCCATAAACTTAACCTGGTGCGATAAAACAACCACCCTTAAACTCAAATCTCTAAGCTTTAAAGGCTCAACCCCTAAACCCTAAACCCTTGATCCCGAAGCCCTCCCTATGTTGACCCAGGTGGGAATGCTAGTGCCTGCAGCTGCCTTGCTTTTGGCCGCGTCTCCAGCGACAGGTGGGCAGTTTCAATCTTAAGGGGGTGAGGGGCGTAGTGGACAACCAAATGGAAAAGACAATTAAAAACGAAATGGGGTTTAGGGTTTAGGGGCTGTATAGGGGTTATACGAGCTATAGTCTAAATGCCTTAAAGGGTGGTTATGTAGTATATAAGGGGGCTGTTATAAGGGTTATTCAGGGGGATACTAGGACCTCGGACTGTGGCTCATATAGTGGAATGGAAAAGAGCATGGAATCAACAACATTCGGTGGATACCAAAAATCCTGTATGACCCTAAGAACCTTTTACCTTGGCAATAATGGTACTACAGTATACTAAGGTCATGCAGGATTTTTAGTATCAACAGTTCGATTGCATCTACTGTAAGCAGCCTGTAAACTCCGCATGAGCTATAGTCCAAAATCCTTAAAGGGGGTTAAATAGGGGATGATATAGGGGACTATTGGGGTTATTATGCGGTTATTAAGGGGCATATTAGGAGTTTAGACTATATATAGCTCACATAATCCCAGTTTCCGTTTGATTTGTCATTTCATTCCCCAATAGGACCCTCAACCATAAGCCCTCAAGCCTAAATCCTAAGCCCTCAACCCTAAATCCTAAACCCTAAACCCTGAATCCTAAACCTTGAACCTTACATCCTCAACTCCAACCCTAAACCCTAAACGCTGAATTCCAAACCTTAAACCTTAAACCTTAAATCCTAGACCTTAAACCACCTTAAACCTTGAATCCTCAAATCCTGAACCTCAATCATTGAATTCTTAAACCCTAAGCCTCAAGCCTTGAACCCTTAAATCCAAAACCCTAAACCCAGACCTCTCAACCTTGCTAGGGCTACTTGGAGGCCCATGGGACTTAGTAACTACGTATAACTGAGATTATAACCCTACTTATAATTGGGGTAACCCCTCTAAGCCCATTTGGGGAAATTATAAGTAGGGTTATAAGCCCAGTTATAAGTAGTTACTAAGTCCCATGGGCCTCCAAGTTATAAACCCTAAACCTTAAACCCTAAAACCCTAAACCCTAAACCGTAGTAGGGTACCAGGCGGCTCGGCGGCGATCGGCGGAGCGCTGATCGACGTGGGCCTTGCGGCCAACGCGCTCACACTCGGGGCGGCCGCTGGGAACCATTCCTGCGGATTTATTATTCAGGGCTTGGGGTTCAGGGCTTGGGGTTTAGGGTTTAGGGTTTAGGGTTTAGGGTATGGTTTCAGAGTTTAGGGTGTAAGATTGAGATTTAAGGTGTGGGGTTGAGGTTTAGGCTTCAGGGTTGCCAAAATCTTTGGACAGCTTCAGGGTGCCTATCACTGGTGACAGCTTGTGTTGAAGGTTTAGGGTCTAGGGTACTGGAGCACGGCGATTATCCTATGCGGCCAACAATACAGCAGTCCTTCCGCCTACACAAGAAGTGGTTGTGCTGCATAAGCGGGGGCCAAAATAGAACCCAATCTTTTTATGTTAATCCTCATTATAGGTACCCCCCTCCCGCACCTAGACTGGATCTGAAGTCCCGACCTCGCCGGTCAAGTCCAGCAGCTCCCGCTGCTGGCAGAGCAGGCCCAGGAGCTGTGCCTTCAGAAGCCATCCAAAGCGGCCGGAAGTGCTGGGGGAAAGAAAGAACAAAACGATCTTGTCACTGAACGAGAGAGTCAGTGAAAGAGTGAGTGAGCACATGAGTGGCAGTGAGTGAGGGAGGGAGGGAGTCAGTGAGTGAGCAAGTGAGTCAACACAAAGCTGATAGACTTTTGACCTTAATGTTGCACACGCGCAAAGGGATCCGATCCCTAATTTGCGGAAAGCCACACATCCTCAAATTATCTGGGCGATGCCCACCATTCAACAAGGGTTTTTGTTCCGGAATGGGGATCTTTATGCCCTGAACCCTAGTCCCCTAAACCCCTAACCCCTAAACCCCTAAAACGCTAAACCCCTAGACCTTAAACCCTAGTGCATCATGGGTGCAGCAGATGTCGGGGTAAGCAGTTGATATATCCTAAGTGGTTCAAGGTACCTTGGTACCCTTAATTAATCAAGGTTTAGGGTCTAGGGTCTAGGGTTCAGGGGTTAAGGGTTTAGGGTTCAGGGTTTAGGGATTAGGGGTTATACAGGCGAGTACCACCGGTCTGGCCCCCCAAGCCTACACCCTAAACCTTAATTCCCTAGACACTGAATCCCTAAACCCTTAACACTAAATCCCCAAACCCTAAACCCCTAAACCTTAATCGGGGTGAGGACAGGGCTCCCCGAAGAAAGCCGCACTCTTGGCAGCAGCAAGGACCATTCTTCATATGAGCCATTGTCTAAACTCCTATAAAGGGGTTAGACAGGGGATTATGTAGGGGCCAGGAGCCAACCCCTTGGGGTTGTTCGCGGAGGTGACTTGGAGTTTGCTAGGATGGTCAAGTTGCCCTGAACCTCCAAGTACCTGCGGAGCAGCATATGTCATAGGACTACCATTTCCTCCCCATGACCCAAACTAACAAGCCCAAATAAAAGGTGGCCTGAATGAGCTCCTGTAATCCCCAATGACCACAATTAGGCCTTGACCCTGAGCACTAAACCATGTACTGAGAGCGATTTTTATTGTGTATGGAGGAAGTCTTGCCCAAAGCCCTAAACCCTAAGCCCTAAATAGTAGTTTCCATTTTATTGTCCATTATCCCCATGTAACCCTAATATTACTTGTAGTACTCAACTTTACACATTTCGAATGTATGTATTTTGGGGACCTAGTGTTGCAAGATCTGCTCCATCCGAGGCCCTAGACCCTAAACCCTGAACGATTAGCCCTACGTTCTAATTGCCTAACCTTAAGCTATAAGCTCTAAGCCCTAAAGCCTAAGCCCCCAACTCAAAGCCATTGCAGTAGCACTACTGATCCCCAACAGTCTTGCAAAAAGACCATACCCCTGAACCCTCATCCCTGAACCTTGAACCATGTACTGGGAGGACCCATATTAACCCCTAAAGCCCTAAACCCTAAACCTTACTAGCTCCATGAAAGGTCAGTGTCAATCACCTGGACGTGGCTCCACGCCATGCGGGCGCGATTTTCGGCTTAGGCGGGCAGATGGTTGATAGGGGAACTCAGGTCCGTGCAAAGGGGTGTAGGGTCTAGGGTTTAGGGCATACTTAGGGTTTAATTCTTTTGTAATCAGCATACGTCGGCTATAGGGTTTGGGGTTCAGCGTTTGGGGCTTAGGGTTTAGGATTTGTTTCTCCCGAAGCACATGGTGGTTTCCAGACATTCGGGGTCGTTGTTCCTGGGTCCAGATATTAAGGATCATCGCATTTCAGCCGGTACGGGGGGGAGCCCCGTTTTTCACTCTGCGCTAAACCTGAAACCGAGAAACACTAAGCCCTACAGAGTTTAAAGCCGCAACTCTAGAATTTTCACCCAAAACTTTAAGTCCTAGACCATGTAATCACAGCTTCATGAAACATCTTTGCCTCGGCCTATAGTCCCCCTTAAGTAGATAGAATACGGGGTATATGGGGATCATATTATAATCTACCCAAAGCCATATTCTATCTACCTACGGGGGACTATAACCCTAAACC
>CAJNIZ010001078.1:18543-30031 GCA_905231905.1 Symbiodinium pilosum
ACTTAAGGGGGACTATAAATCTAAACCCTAAACCCTAAACCCTAAATCCTAAACCCCAAACCCTAAACCCTAAACCCGAAACCCCAAACCCTAAACCCTAAACCCTATATTCCATCTACTAAAGGGGGTCTCTAGCTTGCAGGCAACACCTTCGCTACCTTCGCGGGTCTGGTGGCTACCCCTCTGACAGGCCGCTCCACTCAGACAGCGCGATTTTTAGGGTTTAGGGTTCAGGGTTTAGGGGTTAGGGTTTAGGGTTTAGGGTTTAGGGCAGACAACAGTGGTTTCCAGAATTGGGGCCGCATGTTGCTACCCCCAAAATTCGAGGTACTGTGCTATGCTTGGTGCGCCCCCAAGAGCTCCCAGTTTTGAGAATGATTCATATTCGGATGCCTCGACGTGCAGAAGAAGGCGTCTTATTGCTTATGTAGGCTATAGAGTTTTGGATTTAGGGTCATGGGGGTGGACTTCATCTAGACCCTGCGAAGTAGCAAGAGGAGCTGTGGATGATCTGTGAACGATTGAGGAGTTGAAGAAAGCAGTCCACATCCTTTCTGCTTAGAAGGTATAGCTCAGAAAGACCCCCCAAGCTGTAATAGTGGTACAATAGAATATAGGAACACCATAATAGAATCACTTCACTATTGTCCTTTATGGTCACCATCACGGGGTGGGGGGTCCACCTAAGGTATAGCATATTAGACAGCGACAATAGGAATCCTCACGGTCTCTTGGACTAAATTCGCCTAACACGCGCTGATGTGTGTAGTTGCTGCAAGGAACTGTTTCTTCCTATGCTTTAGAGTTGAAGTTTGGCTTGACCTACACGTCTTTGCTGGGGAGAATTGTCGAAGGCCCTTGCAAGGATCATCTTCTTTAGGGACCTTCTCAATTTCTACGGATTTGCTAGGTCATACCCTGTAGTCCCACATAACTACTATCACAGATAACTCTGTGCTTCATCCCCTACACCTTCAACCCTAACGCCAAACTTCCTATGTCATCCCGGCTTCCATGTAATGTTTAATTGTTCTTTCCCCCTGGTTTCATCCCCTACACCTTCAACCCTAACGCCAAACTTCCTATGTCATCCCGGCTTCCATGTAATGTTTAATTGTTCTTTCCCCCTGGATTCTCCTTTCTTCCAAACTTATCCCTGTAGCCTTTTTTGAAGGGACCTAAAATGCTACATATTCTTGTATCCCATTTTTAAATGGACCTATATACCTAGGTCCATGGTAGGGGGAAGAAGCTTCTGCTGCAGAAACATTGAGCAGATCTTCAGGGTCCCCTCCTAAACCGTAAACCTAGGGCATAAAGACCTGTCTGTGTTTTGTGTCCGTTTGAGGGTTAGGGAGTTTTCAAGGCTTTTGAAGCCTGGCTTGGGCGCCTTTTCTGGGTTGTAGGGTGCTCTTAGGATTTAGGCCCCTTTCTGGGTTTTAGGGTGTGGGTTGTAGTGTCTGAGATGTGACGTAATCCTCAAAGCGTAGATTTGAGGATTTCTCCGGGATTTCGATACTATTCTGCCTCAGAATTAAGGGCGGGTAGGTACGTTACGGACTTCAAGGCTATCCGGTGTAGCCACGGGAATTCTAACGGGCTATAAGTTGTTACCTGGTTATACGTTGGGTACTATGCCAAGATTCGTCACCAAAGACAGCAACGAACTCAGGCGTGCAATGCAATTGGTACCCGAGACTCCACTAAGCCCTGAACCCTAAACCCTGAGTTCTAGTACCAATATGGGAGTTTCTCAAAGTTATGGCCCAGTGAGAGGATACGCTCGGTATCTTGGAGCACCAAAGCCTAAAGCAGATTCCACATTCAAAATCCTGAATCAACACTGCATATCCCTAAACCCTAAACCCTAAACAATAAACCCTAAAGGTTTAGAGGTTTAGGGCTTAGGGCCCTAAAGCCTAAGCCCTACACCTTTCCTAGGTGCCGTCCTGGACAAAACGGGTTCTTGGGAAATCGTCTTTGCGATCATCACGTTTCACTACGCCACACGGCCGCAGACCGGTGTCACAACACTCTTGGTTTCTAGGAAGGGTAATGGGAGTATTAGAAAGAAGTACAGCAGATGTATAACAGTACTCACCCTAAGAGTAAGGATCATTGGTTCGTGTTAGTAGCGAAAAACAGTGATAGATGCACTACGGCCAAGAAGATTGCATCATGTCAGCAGTGCTGCTGCCAATATGAGCTACAATCTAAACTCCTTAAAGGGGGTTATATAGGGGATTATATAAGGGACTACTACAGGGGTTATTAAGGGGGATACTAGGAGTTTAGACAATGGCTCATATGGATCCATCCCACGAGGCTCTGGTACTTTCGGTTGCTTTTGTAGCAGTGGGGGCGCTGCGCAGTGCGATAGGGCAAAGTCACTGTAGTCCAATGACGGCGCTTCCACAGGTCCCCCCACCACCCCACCATACTACCGCGTACCTCCCCTTCAGTACGACTATTTAAGGATGATTAAGGCTGACTAAGGTTGCCTTTAGAGGGAACCTAGGGGGGACCGGGGTAGTATGGCGGAGGTTGGTGGCGGAACCCATGGCATCTCCTAAGCTACGTCCCAGAAACGCTAATCGCTTTACCCTAACCCCATCGAGAAAGCGCGGAAACAAGAGAGCTCAGAAAAGTGAGGTAAAGGAAGTCGTGGTTTCTGGTTTAAGGCCCCAAGGCCCAGGGTTAGGGTCCAGGGGGTATAGGAAAGAAGCCCCAACATAACTGAGTCTACAACCGGTCAGATTTCCTATGCCCCATATCCTCACCCTGAGTCCAAAATCAATACAGGTTTAGGTTGAGGGTTTAGGGTTGCTATACCCCAGCCTTTCAGAGTCCTTATGTTACTATGGTATATACCCTAAGGCCCTGTTCTGCTCCGATAACATGAAGACTGCGAAGGTTGTTGGGGCCGCCGTGTTTGCTCTTTTCGCCGGAGACCAGCCGCTAGCCGAAGACAGCGAAGTCAGCTGAGCCCTCTTTGCGCTGTAGCGCTTAGCTTCTGAAGGCTCCGGGAGAAAGAGCCCGAAGCCCTAAACCCTAAATGGTTTGGGTTGTAATGAAGGCTTCTTGGGATGATACGAGTGAAGATGTTCATGATTAGGGCTTCAGGGCTTGAAGTTTAAGCTTTGGACGGCAGGGCTGGTCTCAGACACCCTCCCATGCCTTGATTTGCTATTGAGACCCTCAACCCTAAACCCTAAACCCCTAAAACCCAAAAACCCTAAACCCCTACACTCACCTCTAAACCCCAAACCCCAAGCCCTAAGCCCTAAACCCCACACCCAAAGCCTCAAGCTGTGTGAACCGCGGCGATCCAAGCCTTGCAGCAAAAGTGGAAAAAAGAAATCGAACTGTCATGATTTGCGCGTATTATTATTATTATCATCAGTTTTTACTTAATTTGTAATTTTATTATTAGGGTTTAGGGTTTAGGTGTTATTGTTGTTACTGTTCTTATTTTGATGTTACTACTATTTTTGCTTATTATTGCTATCATTGTCTTTAACGCTTATTACTACTACTACTACTACTACTACTACTACTACTACTACTAGTATTCGTGCTACTGTTATTGTTCTTTCGTTACTTTAGGCGTCAGGTTTAGGGCACTCTGGTGTCCTCAGCTTTGGTGTGGCCTCCATGTGTAAGGGCTATCCAGTCATGGAGTGTCTGTTGCCTGATTTCTGATAGATACAAAAGGGAAGGGTTTAGGGTTTAGGGTTCAGGGTTTAGATTTTAGGGTTCCGGGTTTAGGGCACAACAGACGTGTCTGAGGCAGTCCAAGCCCAGGAGCAATTGTCTTCCATGGCCGGACTCGTTGTCCATTGTGAGGGGGATATCTGCTGAAATACCATGAAAGACTTGCATGAGTTCCAACCCATGTCGCATTCTAACGGCAATCATTTCTCTTGAGATAGGTGGAACCCTTGATTCGAAGCAGACTCTCTCTGAGTTGTATCATATTGGAGCACCAAAGTCTATAACAGGTTAAAAGCCCTTAAACATCAATAATGTCAAGTTCGGTTAGGGCTCCTTTGCACGCTTTCTATGTTGCTTCCGTCTGAAAATGTACTGAATTTGAGGAACTCAGGCCTTGCCAAATATGGGGTTTCCCAAAATTAGTGGAATTTTTTGTGGTCCCCATAATAAGGACTATAGTATTTTGGTGTCTTTTTTGGGGGTCACCCTATTTAGGGAAACTACCATCTTATTATTATTGAGGGTGTGCGTCTAATGAATGGGGAGAGAGGACTTGGTGGTGTTTCCTCGATCTGCGCTAGCGATTTCCGGGACAAAAGCACCAGCGCACCGAACGGGGAGCCTGATACCCACAAATCGTATAGGGGAATCCGAATAGCAGTCAGGGTATATTTCCACAACCCCTACAACAACTCCTAGACTTCAAGCCCTAAACCTTAAGCCCTAAACTTCTTGGAAGCCCATGGGACTTAGTAACTACTTGCAACTGGACTTATAACCGTAATTATGATTTCCCTAGATGGGCTTATAGGGGTTACCCCAACTATAAGTAGGGTTCTAATTCCAATCATAAGTAGTTACCAAGTCCCATTGGCCTCCAAGTAAGCCTTAAACCCTAAACCCTAAACGATAGTGAGCAGGTGAATGGCTTCACAGACAGCGATGGTTGGCGCTACGCGCGCAACTTTGGTCGGGGATCTCTTTGGAGGAGCGCTGGGGAAGGGCTTAGAGTTTGGGTTCAGGGATCACAGATTATGGTTTAGGATTTAGGGACTAGAGTTTGGGGTTTCGGGATTGGAGTTTAGGTTAGGTCAATCCCCCCTATAGTAATGGCTCCTTAATATGGAGTTACCAGGGCCTTAATATACCTACAAGAGTACCTTGTGGTACCCATTACTGGGTGGGGGATTGACCCAAAGTTTAGGCTTGCGGGACTAGGGCCTTGGAGCGATGAGTTTGGTGCTCAAAGACCAACCAAATGTCAAAGCTTAACGTTCCAGCCTTCTCTTCTATAGGCTTAATGGGAAGTTCAGTCCTTGGTGGCTTGTACCGAAATCTACATGGCGGTTTCCCTTTTGCCCTCTTGTGGGGATACTTTTGTTGGCCCCTATTGTCTTTAGCCTATAGGATAATAGCATTTCGCTGTCTAACAGGGGAAATAGCAGGTCAGGCACGACTGCTGCCGCCGTCGCCACCACCGCTACCACCGCCACCACCCGCCGCCACCACCCATCCCTGGTGCTGCTGCTGCTGCTGCTGCTGCTGCTGTTGCTGCTGACGGCGGCGGCTCTGCCAATCGGAGAGGCGGTAGCACTACAAGTACTACTCTGCGAATTGCTGCTACTTCGTCTATCACTTCAAGCAGCTACCCTAAACCTAAAGCCCCCAACCATGTAAATCAGCGCCACTCACAGCTCTAGCTATCGCTCTTAGCATCATCTTTCCCAGCTTGGGACCACCTGGGCGGCAGGAATGCCTTCCAGCATCAGATGTATGTGCGCCGGCGCTGCTATGCCTGGACCCCAACCCAAACCCCTGATTAATGAACCCCCTCCCCTTAATAGGGATTATAATGGGGACCTTAGTATTAAGGCCCTTATTGGAGGGGGTTGATTAATCATGGGTCTACAGTAGCCTTGGGTTGCCCAGCTATGGGAGTTTGGGGTGTAGGGGTGTTTAGGGTGTAGGGCTCGGGTACGGCTACGAGGAAGTTTCTCAAAAGAACCCCTATGTAATGTAGTCCTTACGGTAGGCCCGCCCCTGCAGCCGCTACACCATCGCCGGCTATCCCTAGAGTTTCTATGGTGCCCCGATTTGGAGACACCCCCGCATGGGATGAAATGGTGACATTTGGATACGCCGGGACTTGCTTTAAAGGCTCAGGCTTGTCAAATACCAGCTTTGTAAAGGTTTAGGGTTTAGGGTTTAGGGTCAGGACGCATGGTACCTGTTCCTGAAACCCAAGCTTAACAAAGGTCACTTTTTGCTAGCCGTAGGCCACCACTAAACGCAACAACGTTTTTTTGGATGGTTCCAGGGCAGATAGTGATGTTACATGTTCAGGGTTCGGAGGTTCGGAGTTTAATTAAGCTTGATAGGTGGCACATTTTCCTTGGGTGGGTCTAAGGCACCTAGCCACCTAGCCCATGCAATCCTGGGTGTTCTTGCCCCGAAGCCCTAAACCCTAGGCCCAGATCACTCGTTACACGGCTAAGCTGGAGGGGTAAGGGCCTGAAAAAGCATTTAGGCTTTAGGCTTACAAAGGTGTATTAAAAATCTAGGGATATTTCTTGGGTGGCCCTATGATCAGGATTATAGGGTTTAAGGTCAATCTTGAGTGCCCCCTATTTTGGGAACTGCCATAAAGGAATAATGGAGATGCAAATTGAAAAGAACATGGAACATGAATGGGAGCTGGGCATGATTTGGGGATTTAGAGTTTAGGGTTTAGGGTAGGGGCCTAGAGGGAAAACTGCCAATATTATGGCGCCGGATTCCCTGTGTAATCATGGTATAGGGTACCTAAAAGAGACCTGAGAATTTATTTTGTCTTCTATATGGTGGATACCTAAAAACCGGCATTGACCCAAAGTATCATATTTATGCATTCATATGGAGTATAAAGATCCTGCAAGACTCTTAGCATCAGCAGTACTAAGGGCCCTGAATCCCCTAAACCTCAGCACGTACAGACATTTGATATTATAGGTACCTCAGGGTTAACCCTGAATTAGTAGGGGTCCTTTCTCAGTGCCATGTGGTACTCTAAGGCAATAAAACCTAAGCCCCAAACCGTAACCTCCAGTACTAACATTCCCTTCAGGGATCATCGATAAAATTGGAGCGCTCATTGAGGATACTTATTCTAGGACACATGCGGCGCACCGATCGCCAAAGGATCCGCGCAGACTATGAGCGTTGGCAGATTGCAAGCCGCCGCGCTCACGAGCGTCCTCAGCCCCCGACACCGCTGCCGCTTTGGTTTCGGCATCATTCCCCTGCCAACCTCGTGGACCGCTGTCAAATCTGATGCTCCAGCTTCAATTCGTGCACCGCCACAGTGGCCACAGCCCACCAAGGCTGACCAAAGTGGTCGACCATTAGATCCAGAACGCCTCTACCGCAGTTCTTGGTGGCCAGCTCGGATCATAACCCCAATAGTAGTCCCCTATATAATCCCCCATATAACCCCCTTCTGAGGAGTTTAGACTATGGCTCATATGGGTTTAGGAGGGGTAGGGCAAGCCGAGCAGCAGCTGTAGCCGCTCGAGCTCCTCTAGCTGAAAGCTGCGAGGCCCCTCACGCGTTCAACGCCAAGCCTTAAGCACCCCCCCTAAACCCCCCTAACCCTCCTAAACCCATATTAGAGCTATAGTCTTAATTCCTAGTATCCCCCTTAATAACCCCTATAGTAGTCCCCTATACAATCCCCTTTTAAGGAGTTTAGACTATAGTACATATTAGGGGCCAAGGCCTTAAACCTCGGAAGCTCGTCCGTAGCTTGAAGCCAAGGTCGGGCGGCCTTTGAATGCAGAGGTGCGGGTCCTCAAAGGGGCTTGCGGGGGTCTGGGGTGTAGAGTTTCTTTAGGGTCTACTTAGCGCTTCTTTAGGCTTACTTAGGGCTTAGGGTTCAGGCTTAGGGTTCTCTTATTTGAAATTCTTTTAAAATCAAGTTGACATTGGAACATGATGTCGAAGCTGCGGCGTTATTGTGGTTTCTAGGGGTTACGGGTTTACTTACTTCTCCTTAGCAGAAAATGAAGGAATGACAAGGTTAAAGATAGCTCAAACCCAGACCCCTTGGAGGATCTAAAAGTTAGATCCCCTATATAAACCTATTATAACCCCTATATAATCCCAATATATTTCCCAATATGGTTCTAGGCGATCTAACTTTTGGATCCCCTTGAAGGTTTGGGTTCTCCTTAGCAGGGAATGAAGGAATGACAAGGTTAAAGATAGCTCAAATTGTTACATTATTCGGGATCAAAGGGACGGCTGTAAGGATTGTACAGTGGGGTATATAGCCCTACTTATAAGTGGGGGAACCTACAGAACTCCAGTTTGGAGGGGTTCTACATGGGGTTATAAACCCAGCTATGAGTAGCTACCCAGACCCCCAAAGGGATCTAAAAATTAGATCGCCTGGAACCATAAAATTATATTGAGATTATATAGGGGCTATAATGGGTTTATATAGGGGATCTAATTTTTAGATCTCCCAGGGGTCTGGGTACTAAGTCCCAAGCACCTCCAAGTGGGGGCCGTCTCCCTACAGGTTCTCGAGGGGAGGCAGTTGGAATTGATCAGAAGTAAACCCTAAACCCTACACCCTAAACCCTAAAACCCTAAAAACCTAAACCCATCTGGGGTTAGACGTAACAGAGGGAACTTCGAAGGGCTTGGGATGCAGCATCCAGGCTTCGAATCATGGGCATTCTAGGGATTATATAGGGGTTATATGTATATATCTATAAGGATTATATAGGGCTTATATAGGGGTTATATATGGGTTGTGTAGAGGGTTGCCTGTACAGCTCTCGAAGCCTGGGAACTGCGCGGAACGTGTTTTCCCGGTGCTGTGCGCTAGTGCTGGTTTTGGCGGAAAGCTGGCATTCGGGATGCTAAGTGTTGCAAGATTTTCTCCATCCAGTGTGGTGGCCGCTTTGCATCCCCCGGTGATCTCCCAAACATCGCAAAAGTTTAGAAAACTGTTGGGGCTCCCAACTTGGAGGCAACAATGGGCGATTCAGAGTTGTTATAACGTACATATAAGTATGCTTCTGAGCCAGTTACAAGCCCGCTAAGTGCTCCAACCTGGTTATGAGTTATGGCTGGGTTCTAACTACGGTTACCATAGGGTCATAAGTGCCACGAAGCTAAAAGTAGAGTCCCTACCTGCTACCTGACGGCCGCTGCAAGCCGCTGCGCGGGCCTCTGAACGGAAAACTCTAGGACATCTTTTCCTACTTAGTGTTTGTAAGGAATAAGGGAATATGCTAGGGAACATGTTATATAGGAAGTATATTAAGGGCTTGTATTTTCTTAGTCCCCACTAACAACCAGGAAGGTTTTCTAGCAATCCAAGCTTTGACCCCGCAACCAGCCCCAGAGAATGAAGACTTATAGTCCCCCTTAAGTAGATAGAATATGGGGTATATGGGGATCTTATTATCATATACCCAAAGCCATATTCTATCGACTTAAGGGGGACTATATATCATCTGCTTTTTTTAGTGCTCGGTGGTTGCATGGGTCCTGAGAAAGAACTGTAGAAGCAGTTTTCGAGAACCCCCGCAGCTCTTATTCAACATACACCGAGTACAAACCCTGCAGGAAGTTGAATCATGCGGAGTTGTCCATTTTCTCCGTGTGGAGAATCCTCAGGCAAGAAGGTGTGGGGCAGGGAGGCATTCAATTGTGCCACAGCAGCGTTTTCTTTTAGTCCGTTGTTGGGGAGTATCTAGGGGGTGCTACAGGGGTCGGTGACTTTATTCCTTCCTAGCCACAAGCAAGCGAACCCAAAATTACAGGAGGGGTTTTGCTCTCTTCCAACTCTGGCTCATTTCGATTCGTTGGGCTTCGCCACGGACAAGTTGGACCCACCTCCCCAAAACATGCGCGCTGATCGTACAGTTGCATACCTGGGGGGCGGGGGGTATTTCTTAAAGATAGAATCCCTAAGCTCCAAACAATAGTAATATCCTAAGCCCGAAGCCCCTAAACCCTCGGTGCCCTCCAAGGTCTCAAAACCGCGGGAGGCAGCCACGCCACTACCAGGATTGCGCGGTTTCGACTTCGGGGTTACTTGGGTCAGGGGGACTTACTAAGTTGGTTAGTAAGGGGGATAATTAGGGTTACTATGTGGGTTATTGGGGTTACTAACCTACTTACTAAGTCTCCATGACCCTCCAAGTAAGAGTTTTTCTGGGCGCTGTAGGATTTGACGTTTTAGGGATTTGAAGGATGGTGGCTAATGAGGCTTAGGGTTTCGGGTAGCGCGTAGGGCTTCAGGTTCAGGGTTTGAAGGTTTGAGGGTTTAGGGTTTACTTACAGGTAAAACTGACAAGGTTTTTGATGTTTCTATGCTACATTCCTCCGAACTTGGGAGATGTGTTGCGTTAAGGGACATCGTTTCTACAAGGCCTCAGTGCACATGTCACCCTGAAACACAAAACGCAAAGTCCTGAATCTTAAACAAGGAAACCTAGATTTCGAACTCTAGATCCTCCCGACCTTCTCTCTCGTGAGTATTGTAAAATGCAGCTCCCCAACACTTTATTCTGATTAGAGGCAACCCTGCACGCCACCCCTCTATGTAAAACATTGTATATAACCCCACTTCCGATTATAGTCCCCCTCAAGTAGATAGAATATGGTTTTGGTTATATTATAATAAGATCCCCATATACCCCGTATTCTATCTACTTAAGGGGGACTATACATTTCCCGATGTTTCCTTCCCGATCTTCTTTTTCTTTTTGACGATCCACAATGCCCACTCTGTGATGTGAGCGGGGCCGCCCTAAGCTCGGGGATACTATGGTACCCAATAATATAGGTTTAGGGTTTAGGGGTTATATAGGGTTTAGGGTTTAGGGGTTTAGGGTTTAGGGTTTAGGGCCATATAATGGAGAATCAAATGGAAAAGAAAATGGAAAATGAAATGGAAGCTGAGATTATATAGGGGTTATTTGAGTAGTATTTTGTTTGGGGATACTATGGTACCCAATATAGAGTAAGATTATATCCTCCTTTTGGGGTAGAGTATTCTTATATAAGGAATATTATCTTACTAGGAACCCTATAGCTTAGGTGGACCCCCCCACCCTGTAATAGTGACTATAAGGGATAATAAGGATTATATTAGGGTCCTATTCTATTCCTATTATACCGCTATTACAGGGTGGGGGGTCCTCCTAACCTATACCCCTGTTGGAAAAGAGATGAATCCCCAGGGCTCATCAGGAAGGTCTCGGGCTTGTGAAGTACCGTTGCAGGAACGAATCATGAGCCACTTTATGCACCCTGGACCTTAGGAGTTACAAGCAGCAGTGCCTGTCATTTTTTGGACCAAGTTCGTGTAATCAAAGCCACAGCGACAGGATGCGTCGAACCGGAGAGCCATACAAAGGCATTCCGCATGTGCGGAGGGTGATGTTGGTCAGGAGCATTTCCATGTTGACGTGGAAATTTGCTGGGGTTTGGTGATGTGTAGGCAGCGATCAGAGAGCTTTTGTTGTGGTTGGAGTTTGGAGAGTTTGTGTTGTGGCTTAGTACATTGAGATGGGGCCAAGATGACTGGAGCTGGCACACCCTAGACCCTAAACCCTAGATCCGTAAACCTAAACCCTGGACCCTAGGGCTTAGGTAAGAGAGAATAATACGTATTATGTGACCACGCAAGGGTTCTCTAAGAGCTCACCCCAGAACATTTCAAATATTAAATTCCCGGGTCCGAATTTAATTTTTTAATATTTTAAATAAATTCTAA
>CAJNIZ010001079.1:0-13773 GCA_905231905.1 Symbiodinium pilosum
ACCACGCTATTGTGGACTTTTCCAAAACCATGTTTTTCTTCGGAAGACCCATTTTTCAAGGTTCCGATGCCTTTGGTGTATAGTCCCCCTTAAGTAGATAGAATATGGCTTCGGGTATATTCTAATAAGATCTCCATATACCCCATCTATCTACTTAAGGGGCACTATAGGTCCTATTTATGGGTATGTGGGTTCTGTAGGGGGATCTTGGGGAGTCCAGGCAAGGCTGAGCGTGTAGCTTGCTTGTTTCACAGATTTGGGGACATGCTTTGAGGAAAGAGGTTCTTGGTAGAGTTTAGGGTTTAGGGTTTGGGGGATACAAAAAAGGTCTGGAAAGCAGCAAGTATCTCGAACTCTTGCAGAAGCCGCGAATGAGCTCCACAAATCGCTCACCAAACATGATGAACACTTCACACGGTGGATACTTGGAATTCTGCATGAACTTGGGGACTAGTGTAGTATACGTAGTAGACTGGGGTTATGCAGGATTTTTGGTGTCAGCAGTGGTTTTTTTGTTTGCCCCGCTCGACCCCGATGCTAATCTATGAAGCTCTGTGCAGCATAAGAGTACTCCCTGAACTTTACACCCGAAACTCCTAAACCCTAAACCACCACCTATTGTGCATCCCTGCGTATGCCTTCAATCGAACATCTTGTTCAAGCGAAACCTCGGATCGCTCACGGTGAGCTGGGCGCTGGCGGGTCGGTGGATGTCGAAAGCACGTGTGTATCCCTGACAAACCTCAGAAGAAGCCAAGTTATCTCCATTATGACCCCAAAACCTGAACCCTAGATCCTAAACCCTAGACCCTAAGTCCTGAATCCTAAGCCCCCACCCGGTCCTTTGCAGGTGAGCTCTGTAAACCCCAGACTTCAAACTCCGCCTGTAGGCACATGCGGCACGTCGGAAGGCGGCGCAGCGTCACGAAGCGGCGACCGGGTGGCATTGCTTTGGCATGAGCAGGTTAGCGCTGTGACTTTAGGGTGTGGGGCTTGGGGCTTAGTGCTCAGGGTTTAGGCGTTTGTTTTGAATTTGGGGTTGCGCGTGGAGCGGAGTCTTTTCAAGCGTGTGTCTAGTCCTTGTGGGGGTTCAAGGTGAGGCTATCGGATCCTTATAGTAGCCCCTATTTAACCCATTGTAGTAGTTTCCGTTCCTTCGTTCCCAGCTAGCCAAAGGTAAGAAAATGCTGAAGCGCGTAAACTTCAGACCAAATTGCGTCCTGGAAATTCGCCCTACCCGAAACCCTAAACCCTTTCGGATCTCAGGTTAAGCGGTGAGATTGCCGAATCCTAGGGTTTGGGATTTATGGTTAATTTTAGTGTTTGGCCCTAAGGTGAAGACCGTAGACCCTAAACATCCCTAAACCAACCCTACATGAACCTCATGGCTAGGAACCCTAAACCCTAAACCGCGTGGCTGCTTAATTTGACATCCAAAGCGGTTCTCCATCGGTGGATAGGGTTTGGGGTTTAGGGGATGCGTTCAGAAACTAGGCCCCAGAACCCCTGGGGATAGGTAGGGAGTATATGCTGACGGTTCCTATCACCTCCCCCACCCCCTTATATAATAGGGATTAGGGTTTAGGGTTGTTTTTTCCATTATTCCGGTGTTGTGTTTTTATTTCCAAGATGAATAAGGACTCCGAAAGAGTAGTTTTCAGACGCTTCCATATGTCGGAGATCTACACCTCTACACCCCCCAAACCTTTACGCGCGAACCTTTGGTACTCCTAAACCCCAAACCTTGAACCCTAACCCTAAACCCCAAACCTTAAACCCTAACGGCCACAGGTTGCCGGAGGTTGACCTTGAGGCTGCTCAAGGTTCCACGGCACACTCCGCAAGCGGGTGTGGCCGTGTGACAAGAAATACACGGTCACCATAGTGCTGACCTACAAGAACCGCGTGGTTGTTGAGGAGCGTCGAGGTCTACGCGGACATGGACCTGTGGCTAGTGGAGCATTTGCTCTGCATGCAGCGCGTCGTCCAGGCTTCCGCCCACCGGCATGCACAGAGACTAAGCACCTCCTTACCTCGTTGCAGCATGCACTGTCGCAACCTCACTGACGACAATTGGAACGGCAATCGAATGGAGAGGTGTGAGTCGACTGGCCATCCGCAGATGTGTAAGTTTGAGCAGCTGCATCAGTCTCCACTGTTGGGGCCCTGAGAACGGTTTAGTATATGCTTGCCTGCTCCCCCAACAGCATATCATCCCAGGCCAAGACTTGAGTTTGACCAAGGTGCCGAGGATTCAGGGGACGAAGGTGTGGTAGCCATTGAGAAGGATGAGGTTGACTTCACTAAGTGAGCATGGTCTTGTTGCTCTCCCAAAACCTCACTTCACAGCTTCCAGAACTACACCCTAAACCCTAAACCCTAAACGCTGATTGTTGATGAAGATGTACTGAGGGATGGCTAGCCATAGTCAACCGACCAGAGCTAATACGGACCCCAGAGCTCATGCTAGACACGAAAAGAGTCACCGGGGTTATAAAACTTAGGGTTTAGGGTTTAGGGAAGCTAACCCATCATATGTCCCGCCTCAAGCCTGGACACCTGTCTCTTAAGCACTGATAAAGACCTTAACTCCTGGACGAACATCCGAGGTCTCATGTAAGGGCTGCTTCATTTGGGTTATTTGAGCATCTTGGCGAAAATCCCCACACCTTTTAATGACCCTAAACCCTAAACCCTAAACGGCTTAGGGTCTGGGATCCTAAGCCTTTCTCAACCCAGGCCCTTTAACCCTTAGCTGCTAAATCCTTTTAATCTGGCCCTGAACCCTTCCAGCCTTGTTAAACGAAGCTCTTAACCTTTTATAAAAGGACAGGAAATCAGACACCCCACACAGGGAACCCCACGAACATGGTAGAAATGTATTCCCGTAGTATTTCTGCATATTCTTGGGGGTTCCTGTTTGGAGTCCCCTAAACCCGAAACCCCAGACCCTAAACCCTTAACCCCAAACCCCAAACCCTAGACCTTAACACCCAAACTCCAAACCCAAGCCCCAAATGCCACACCCCAAACCCCTAGCTCTAAATCCCAAAACCTTAAATCCGAAACCCTAAACCCTAAACCCTAAACCCTATCCTAGCCAAACTAAGCTGAATGCCTTAAGCGGACCAGGAAGCCAAGGTGGCGGAATTGGAGAAGGCAAAGGGGTTGAACTAGGGGCTTAGTGTTCAAGATTTAGGGTTTGGGGTTTAGTGTTTAGGATTTAGGGTTTAGGATTTTGGGTTTTGGGTTGTGGATTTAGGATGTAGGATTCAGGATTTAGGGTTCAGGATACAGGATTTGCGGTTTAGGATTTAGGATCTAGGGTTTAGGATCTAGGGTTTAAGGTTCAGGGCTTTGGGTTAAGGATTTGCGTTTAGGGCTTAGTTTGAACCATGGGATTCTTCAATTTGGGTTTTTGTAGGGTTTAGGGCGTAGGGTTCTAAATTGAAAAGGGGTTGTATATGGCTCTTGGGCTTATATAGGTTTCTATGGGGTTTGCAAGGGGTTGAAGAGAAGGGCGTTTGGCAACTTCTTCGTTGCTCCAGGGTTTGTGCACGGCTGTATTTTTTTGAGTTTAGGGGAATATTTTCACAATTACGAACAAAAATAATCACATGGAAATTGTGATTATGCAGTGGCTTAAAGGGATTTGGGTTATTTGAAGTAGGGATCTTGTTATCGTTTTTGGTGAGTCTGTATACGGTTCCTTCGGAATATTGGTGAGGGTCAATTATATTATATGCGCAGGGTTTTAGGTTTTCTTCCTGCCCAGAGGGGCTTCCGCGCTGGGTCTACAGCGCTGGTCCAGGTCTCGATCCAGACCTTGATTAGGGAAAGGCAGCCCTGCTACCAGGGCGCTCGTGGGGTTGTCCACACGGGCATTGTGCCGCGCCACCTAATCCTTTGAGTCTGGGCGCTCGAGGTTGGATCCCAGCGCTACACGCGCTTGCTTGCGCAGCAGGTGCAGGGCGTAGGGCTCGTTTACGAGCATGGAGCTGATCCCCGCAGGCCGGAAGGCTCCTCCAATAGGAGTACTTCAGCGCCCCTTCGCCAGACTGGCCGCTCTGCGGGCGGCAGTGTTACTGAAGGGGCTTGTGCAGGTAAATTGCGATCAACCGATTTGCCCTTCTGTGCGCAGAGGAGTTGCCATCTGTCAGCTAGTTAAGGGCCCCAGACAGGCCAGACCAGACCGTCTAAAAGAACCCCGGATTTCCTTTGTAATTCGCTTCCTAAACCCTAAGCCCTCTTTGAGGGTCTGTGCTTTTTTTGAGCCCTCTGGTATCTACCGTGTCCTTTTGACTTGACAACTGTTGAGTCTCTATAGTTTAGGGACCAACGATTTGTAGCAATCGAGCGCCCCAAAGGCCTGTTCTCTTTTCTTCAATTCAAAGACATGCCGCGCGGTTGAACCCCTAAACCCTAAACCAAACGCTCCATCCAAATTCCAACTTCAACCCCAATCGGCTCAACCTCACGCCGCAACCCTCAAATCTTATTAAAGTTCCTAGGTCGTCTCAAATATCCCTTGGGTCCATCACAACCCCTCACAGCCTCCGAAGCTCTAAACCCTACACCTTTTTCAACCCTCACTCCTAAACCCTGAACCGCGTTAAAGCCATAATCCTGAACCGCAAGCCTTAAACCCAAAACTTTAAACCCCAAACCCTTAACCTTTAACCCTAAACCCTAAACCCGAACCCCAAAACGGTAATCCTTTTTCTTTCTCCCTCCCTTCATATCTGGCCCTCACGCAGATGGTGGCGGCTCTGGCCGAGGAGGCAGGGCAAGGGGGTGGTTATAGCAAGTAGGGTTTGTTTAGGGTTTAGAGTTTAGAGGTTAGGCCCTATATAGGGTTTAGGATGTAGGGTTTAGGTGTTTAGGGCTTAGGGGTTTAGGGTTCAGGGTTAAGGGGTTGAGGGTTTAGGCGTTTAGGTTTACTGTTTCAGGGGTTTAGGGTTTAGGGGTGTAGGGTTTAGAGTTTTAAGGGTCTAGGGTTTAGCGGAAGCCCATTTCAGTGAGTTGCATATAGGGATATGCACGTATGTACACGCATGTCTCAATATGATAACACATGCATCTGCACGTATATGTGTATTCCTATCTATATGTATAAAGATACATGCACATACGCGTGCATGTCGGTGATTATATGAAGATATGTAAGGATTACGTGGAGAATGTATGTGGTTAGGAGTTTACGGTAAACTGTTTACCTATTTTGGTCCTCAAGCTTTTAGACAATTATGAGCTCCTTTGTTTTGCAGGGTCCCTATACTAAGGAAGAAAATATTTGGAGAGCAAAGGAGTCCCAATCCCTGAACTCGGAACACTCCACCTTAATTGTCTAGTCGATGGGCTGAGAGGTGTTAGGTGCGTAGCTTTGGGATTTGGGGTCTGTGGATTGCAGGGCTTTAGGTCTAGGCTTTAGGGTGTAGGGCTTTGCGTTCTAGGGTTAGGGTTTAGGGGTTAGGGCTTCAGATTTAAGGGTTAGGGTTTCAGAATTTTAGCGAGAGACAGCACTAACAGGGTGTTGCAAGAATTGCAGCGATGCTCCTTAGCGCAAGCAGATTGAGAGCAAGTCTCTTGGGTATTTCCAACGGGAATACCCCTAAACATCCTTAAACCCTAAACCCTAGTCTTGGCTTGCAGAGTCTCGAATTGAGAATGTTGGGATGGCTTCGGAGATCCCTAATCCTTAAAAGTCGTGCTAGGGACCTTTTTAATTCAGAGGATCCGATCCTTAATTGACTGTAGTCTTGGCCCTTTTAAAGCTAGTTTTGGGGGCAGGGGGAACCCATAGTTTATGTTAACACGGGCTTAATGTTAGGCGACCCTGAGCGCATACTAGGAGGGTTTATTAAACCTTAGTCCCCGGACAGCAGAACCGTGGAATTATCAGATGGCTGTGGCAGGAACCGAATTTGGGGTGTTGATACCATGAAAAGTCGCCGAAAAGTCTGCCCAGTGCTTAAGCAATTCTAACTCCAAACCATACTCCTCAATCTTGAAGGCCTCTTACAGCAGAACACTGAGTGAAATATAGCATACCCCCTAACTTCTTGCAGGGGTATGCCCTGCGGTATGTTGAACAATTCTTTCACCTCTAAACCCGAAACCCCAAACACTCAACCCTAAATCCCAAACCCTAAGCCCTAAATCCTGACCCCTTCACCCTAAACACTACAAACCCCTAAATGCTGAACCCTAACTCCTAAGCCCGACTTGAAAGTTCTGGGGAGTTAGCAAACTTCGTATAACCGGGCTTACAGCCCTACTTACTTGGTAGAGGGATAAAGCAAAAAGATTAAGAAACCAAATTGGAAGTACCTACTAAATCCAGTGAACCTTCAAGTAAACCCTACACCCTACATCTCTTTAAGTCTGGAACCCCTAAGCCCTTAGTCCCAAACCCCAAAGACTAAATCCTAAACCCTACACCCCAGACCCTTAGTCCTTAAACTCTTAAACCCTAAATCCCTAAACCTTAGAACATAAGTCCCAGACCCCAAAATCCTTAAACCCGAAAAACCTGAACCCTAAACTGCAAACTCGCCAACCCTAGACCCGAACCCTAAATCCTTACCTGGACCCCAAAAGTACATAAAATAACGGCCCTTATGGCTGTTATTCTGGGTTTAGGGCTAGTATTTTACATACTTTTGGGGTTTAGGTAAGCCCTAAATCCCTAAACGTTAAACCATAAGATCATGACCTCCATTGCTAGGCCCCTCGGCTCACCGAAGGCGAGCTCGAAGAAGAGGACCCGGGTTGAGGTTTTAGGGTTCAGGGGTGAAGATTTTAGGGTTTAGGGTTTAGGGGTTTGTGAGGCCAAGGTTTAGGGTTCAAGGTTTAGGGTTTACAGGGTTTAGGGTTTAGGGTTTTGTGAGGCTTTTGATGCTTGAGGCATTGCGGTTTAGGGTGAGGGCGTTGGGGTTCCAGGCTCTAGGTTCGTGGACTGGTGCATAGGGTTGAAGCCTTAAAGTGCTTAGGATGTATAGGGTTTAGAGTTCGGCTTTTTCGTGATTGAGGCTAGGGTTTAGCGTTCAGGGTTTAGGGTTTAGGATTAGGGTTCAGGATCTAGGGCTAGGGTTCAGGGTTTAGTGTCAAAGGTGTAGGATGTAGGGTGTACTTGCAGGGTCCAGGAAGCTTAGTAAGCAGGGTCACAAGGACAAGGGTGACCATAAGGCACACAGGGGGTATCGGTATAAGAAAATATACTTACTAAGTCCCCCCCTCCACCCCTGTGCACAAGTTGGCTTTGGGGCGTAGGGTTTAGTGCTATATTCCCGGATACCTTCCTACCAAGAAGGGCAGCCCTAACGCCAGGTAAGACCAGAAGGTCTCCTGTAGTCATTAGTGCTTGCGATTCTAGATGCCAGTTTTTGTCAGATATCCTTTTCTAAGTCTATGTCTTCCCCTAGTGAAGGAACTCCAGCGGAGTTTTTGGGGAGGGTTTAAACCCTAAACCCTCCTCCCTAAATCCTATAGTCCCTAATCCCAAAACCCTAAACCCTGAACCCTCATCACTAAACCCTAGACCCTAAACCCTCAACCCTAAACCCTAAGCCTTAAACCCCAAACCCTAAACCCTTCTCCTAGACCCTCCAATGTAGTACCCTGTTGGGTAGCCCTACTAAGAATCCTTACCAAAAAACCATACCCAACTCCAAAAAGGAACTACATTGGAGGGTCTAATACTAAGATCCCCATATACCCCATATTCTATATACTTAAGGGAGTCTATATGGCAACATAACCCCAATATACCATCCTAAGCCCTAAACCTTAAACCCTAAACCTTAAACCCTAAACCCTAAACCCCAAACCCCTAAATCCTAAGCCTTAAACCCTAAACCTTAAATCCTTCCTCCCTCGCCTTTGCATTAGGAGCTCTTGGAGCGCTCGGGAGCAGCCAGCGCTAAGGCGCGCCGCCCATCCCGTGGGGGTTTCGGGTTTTAGAGGGTTAGAGGGTTTAGGGTTCAGGGCTAGGGGGTTAAGAGTTTTGAGCTTTGGGGGTTTAGGGTTTAGGGTTTAGAGCTTAGGGGGTTTAGAGGATTTAGGGTTCAGGGAATAGGGGTTAGAGCTTCGGGAGTTAAGGGTTTAGGGCTTAGGGAGTTTAGGGCTTAGGGTTTCGGGCTTTTAGGGTTTACGGCTTAGGGTTTAAGGTTCAGCGTCTTGAGTTCAAAGTTCCAGGATGAGGGCTCGCCGGTGGTCACTTTCTCAAAATTAAGGGTTAAAAGGGATTCTAAGGATGTAATTCAGGGTCTAGGGTTTAGGGGTTGAAGGTTTATGGTGTAGAGGCTTTAGGTTCAGGGTTTAGGGGTTGAGGGTTTCGGGGTTTGGGGTTTAGGTTTTAGGGTTCAGGCGTTTTGGCCCCTTTTGGAGCTTGTTCGTGGTCGTGTATGTGGCTGGAGGGTCAGGTAGCATGTAGTGTTCAGGGTTTACACATTCCCTCGGGTAGGGACTTTGTGGAGTCTTTCTGGTTTTGGGGTTCGTGGGGTTATGAAGAAGCCGACATACCCTCCCCAAACCATAAAGTTAACCTGAAGAGGAGCCTACAAACGTGTCCCTGATAGTCAGCGCGTCCCAGGATCGTCTGCACTTAACACAAACCCTTCGGATCGTTCCACCCGCCTAGCCTCCCACAAGTACACGCTAAATAGCTCAACTAGTTACAAATAGAACCCACAGTACATAGGCCCCAAGTAGAGGGGTACTTGGGGGTACAATACCCTGAGCCCTTAAGCCACCAACCTGAGAAAACGTGTTTTAGTACGGTCGCAGCTCTTGAGGTCAGGGTTAGTAGCCAAGGAAGGAATGGGCTCCCCAAAGCAGTCTTTGCAGAACCGGCAAGTATAATCCCTGCAATAACCACTTCCCCCTCATCATAACCCCCCACACCCTCCACCCTTCAGAGCGAAGAGTCCCCTAATATCTTCTTGGGACTTAGCTTGGACCTTAGACCCTTAACCCTTTGGGATTAACCCTTAGTAGGGGTCCTAAGTGCCACGTAGATATATACTGATACTATATTCGATGTTCGGTGGGTGCGGAGGGGGGGGGTTCGACCAGGGGGAGGGCACTATTTCATTACCTGAGTCAATACAGGCCAGCAGGATGACAGGGCCTTGGTTTAGCATGTTGGGGGACGGGGTTGGGGTGCAGGATATAATCTTACCCCCTATTGGGTACTAGGGAAATCCCATTAAGGAATACCTCATCTGGGGTTAGGCGCAGGGTTGGTTGTTTGGCATTTGTGGGTTTGAGGCTTGGGGTTTACATTCCCCCAAACCCCTATTGCACCATCCCGAAACCCTAAACCCTAGGAAGCTCCAGGCCCTGAACCTCAAACTAAATGGACATTAGTGGGAACCTCCAACAGGGAACAAGAATATTGTAGGAGCACACCCGCCAGGGTACTATATTCCTATGATATTCCTACTTAATCTTGGGGTTCCCTGTCTGGGGTTCCCATGAAAGCCCCTTTATAAACCTGAAACCCTGAACCCTCACATACGGGTCTCCATAATATCCTTCTTGTCCCCCATTTTCAGAACAGCATGGTGGGGAAGCTCCCATGCGTAAACCCCTATCACATTCCTGACTCCTATCATGGTGAGCATCCCTTGATTTAGAACCACCATACACGAGCCCACAAGTCTCTGAGATCCTCAAACCCCTGTACCATGAATCTTAACCCCCTGAACCGCAAGCCCTAAGCCCTAAACCCCCAAACTTACCATTACTTAATGTGCTCAAAGTTCCTTACTCTCAAACCTTTAAAGCCAAAATGACTCCCCCCCCAAACCTGAGGTAATGGCAATAAACCCCAAGCCCTAGATTTCAAACCCTAAACTTCAGACCCTAAACCCTGCAGTCTGAAAACCCTAAACCCTGAACCCCAAACTCCAAACCCTAAGCCAACCGCCCACATGTCAGCCACTACGTGTTGGCAGGTGAAAGATGTCGAGGCTACTGCTGCGGCCTGAGAAAGATCTGGTAGATTCCTGTTCCCATGGGGATACTATGCCCCCGGTGGCCTCTGAGTTTGAACTGATTCTAGGGTTTAGGGTTTAGGGTTTTCAGAGTTTAGGGATTTGAGGGTTTAGGGTTTTCAGGGTTTAGGGTTTTTAGGGTTTCGGGTTTAGGGTTTTTGAGGTTTAGGGTTTAGGGTCGGCATTGTGGGGGCCACCAATAGGAGACCCTGATTCTTGGAAGCCCCCAGAACGAGCAACCCCATAAATTCGGTAAAGCCCGAGGTTGTTGCCGCACGCGGGCTTCTCATCCGCGTCCAGCGTGATGGCGGCGAGGAGCACGGGGCAGTTGCTCAGAATAGGGCTGAGGGTTTAGTGTTTGGCAGGTTTCATTTGTGGTTAGGACCCCTTTGAGGACGTGTCTATGCAATGGTCCTTTAACAACAGGGCGATTAGAACACCCCCATCTTGTTGCGCATGGTGCTGAGTAGCTAGTGAGGGAATGGATCCTGTACTACTCCCAGAAGAACCGCCTAGGATAGTCTCTATGACCTTAAACCCCAAACCCTAAAAACTAATCCCTAAACCCTAAACTCTCAACCCTAAACCCTAAACCCTCAACCCTAAACCCTAAACCCTAAGCCCAAACCCTAAACCCACCTACGAAGCGCCAAGCGCCAAGCAGTCTAACCAAGCCTCAAGAACACCCCCAAGGCTCTACATAGGCTATAGTCTAAACTCCTTAAAGGTGGGTTATATAGGGGATTGTATAGGGTTTAGGGGTTTGGGGTTTAGGGTTTAGGGTTTGGGGTTTAGGGTTTTCAGTCTAAACTCCTTGAAGGGGGTTATATAGGGCACTACTATTATAGACTATAGGGGCTATTAAGGGGGATACTAGGAGTTTAGACTATAGCTCATATAGGCCTCCTTGAAGGGTACCCACAAGGATAACTATTTAGCAGGAGGTTTCCCTGAATCCCTGGTGATGTTAAGGCTCACCACAGATGGATGGCGGTTTCAGGGTTAACCGTTTCAGGATTTCGTGTTTCAGGTCTTGAGGCTCCAGGGTTTAAAGCTGTGACACTGTTACCCAACTTCTCCTTGGCATTTTCTTACCGCGTTCAGAACTTGTTCTTAATTCTGCGATGTTGTTCTGGGGCATTCTACAGGCAGAATAGGATGTAGGGGCAATTTGGGGTTTATAGATTTCAGGCTAGCAGAGTCGTAGGAACTTGGGATTTAGGGTGTTATTTGGAAGCAAATCTAGCGTCCTTGCCCTAAGGCATGGAAATCATAAGCACACAGCAATGCGCCTCTTTTCATGCAATACGGGTAGTTCTCAAAGGCTGAACACCTCTCCCGAAAAGAAGAAAAGACCCTAAACCGTACATCCCCAAACCCTAAACCCTAACCATAAAATCCTAAGCCCTATAAACCCAAAACTGCCCGGCTTCTGAGCAGGACTTCAAGGTGAAACTGCGTGAACTTCAGGCCAGCCGCATGAGCTAAGGGTTTAGGGTTCGGGATCACGGTATAGGGTTCCGGGCTTTTGCTTTAGGACTGCGCATGCTGGGCTTTTGGGACAGGCGCTTTCTTTGGACCATTGTTGAATATTTTTCATTTCTTTCGGAAATAGGAAGCACTTGTACGGAACATGAAAAGACCCAGAGTCTTCGATACTATCCCCTAAACCCTCAACCCTAAACCCTCAACCTTAAAGCCCTAATCCCTAAACCTTAAAACTTAGCTTTATCACAAAGAAGGCCCAATGCCCTACCTGGATTCGGGCCATTCGCGGCTGCGGTCTTCTGGCAATTTTCCGAGGTTACCTAGCCTTCTGCACGAGGGTTTAGGGTTTAATGGGTTACTCAGGGTTTGGGGTTTAGGTTGGGTACTGCCCCCCCTCAGTAACAGTTGGATAATTAGTATAGTATGTTTATATATAGCCCTTAATAGGACCCCTAATATAGACTGTTACTGGGGGGGGGCAGTACCCAACGGTTTAGGGCTTAGGGAGACTGCGCCTCTGCTCCCACGGGGCCCTGGCATCAACTGAGCCATTGTCTAAACTCCTAGTATCCCCCTTAATAACCCCTATAGTAGTCCCCTATATAATCCCCTATATAACCCCCTTTCAGGAGTTTAGACTATAGCTCAACTGGCTATTTGGCTTCTTGCGGGACTCTGCTGTGCGGAGGGGAGGCTTCCACTGCCATTGCCGAGCTCGTCTTTTCCATGAACAATGAGTCGCAAGGGTCCAAGGACCCAAAGAACAGGGTTTTCAGGCCCAAATGCTATAATAGTAATGGTATTTGGGCCCTAAAACCCTATCATTTGGATCCTTGGACCGTAAGGTGAGTCACAAGGGCCGGTTCCCTCCAAGACCGCCTTCCTCAAAGGAAGCCCTGACGACCGTGCCTTTTGCATGAAGCGTCAGCGTTTTGATTGGGGAAGGAAGGTTTTGAAGCCTAAGCCCTAAGCCCTAAAACCCAAATCCTGTTTTTCTTGAGCATCTGGAGGGATGAAGCTTTACGACTCGTCTGGTCTTTGTGGTTGTCTCATGTCCTGTTCCTCTTTTGCTCAAGTTGATCCTTCACCCTAAACGACAACTCCCAAAACTCTACATGCCACATATTACATTCTGTAATTAGAGCCCCATATGCCCACATCCAAAGAACAAGTGTTGATAAGTTGCTTGAAATTCCTGGATAGGCATCGAGTCCTAAACCACAAGCACGTAATCACAACTTTACACCCTCAACCCTCAATTCGAACTCTAAGCTCTATAGCCCCCTTAACCCAAAGCCATATTCTATCTACTTAAGGGGGACTATAAGCCCGCAGCTCCAAACTCTTAATCCTATGAACCCTCAATCATGAACCTCTGAGCCCACACCTCAGCACCCGGAACCATTTACCCTAAACTGGCTTGTTATTGATATGTGTTCCTGAACCTACCATGCTGGATAGCAAGTTTAGGGTTAGGGTTTCTGAAATACGATACTATAGTCCTTTCAGGTGTAGCTTTATAAGAAGAATCGGGCCTTACTTGGTTAAACCGCCGAAAAGAAAGCCACTGGTATGGTCTCTACAGTCCCCATAGAACTCCAGATTCCCATTTCACTATCCGTGATTCTCCGTTACCCAATAACCACCCTGAACCTTAAACTCCTAAGCTTAAATCGGTTCCAATAAGCTGACCAAAAATCACCAAAAGACACCAACAGCTTGAATGGGTTCCCAAAAAGGCACAAAAGTCGACCCGGAAGGCTCAACAGGTTCAAATTAGCTGCAAAAGCCCAAATCGGTTCCAAAAGGGGTCAAAGCGGCTTAAATAGCTAAAATAGGCTCCAAAAGGTATTGGCTCCCAAAGGCCCAAATAGGCTCCAAATGGCTCTCAGCGCCGAAATGGGCTCCAAAAGGCTCCAAAAGGCTCCAAAAATAGTTTCTGAAAAGCTCAGTAAAGATTCGGCCGAAAGTCTGTCAATAGTCGGCCAACACTCTGAGCACCAGCCCTAGCCCAGACCCCTGGGAGGATCTAAACATTAGATCCCCTATATAAACCCATTATAACCCCTATATAATCCTTATATAATCCACCCTATGGTTCTAGGTCACCCATTTTTTAGATCCTGTTGAGGGTCTGGGAGACAAATCTTCTAAAAAACCCTCCAGAAAGAACCATCCACCAGTGACATGGAGGCCAAGATCTCCCATGCGAACGTCTCCCTGGCCTCATCCCGGAAGATGATCGCGGAGCCGGGCTGGGGAGGGTTGAGGTTTAGGTTTAGGGTTT
>CAJNIZ010001079.1:13873-29646 GCA_905231905.1 Symbiodinium pilosum
GTTTAGGGGGTTTAGGGTTTAGGTGCAGGATTTTTGAATTGTACCTTGATGGTCCGGAGTTTTGGGTTAAAACAATGATCTGAATGGTTTTCAATACCTTGCAACATTGGGTGAGTGAACCCTTAGGGCTAGGGACCCTTATGATCCCTTCCGAGGCGCCGTCTATCTCCGTGTTACCCACAAGGCTTAGGGTTTTGGGGTTCAGGGGTCTCGAGAGGTTGCAAGATTTGGATCGCAGAGGCCCTAGAGATTGTGGTTTACTGGGCAATTTAAAGCGACCTCACCCGACCTTACCCTGAGTGGTGGTTTGTATAGGGAGGAGTACCAAAATGGCCTGAAATTGGGAAGACAAACTATTCTAATTTACCCGGAATATAGATCCCAAAAGATGATAACCGTTACTCCAGGGACCGCCAAAAAGATCCAACATGGCTTTGGAATTGGGAATTGAACTTATTCTAAATCCCTAAATCCCTAAACCCTAAACCCTAAAACGCGTGGGTTCCGGGGGTGCTATGGGCTCCCAGACACCCTACACCCCAAACCTTGACCCCTAACCCTGGACGTTTAGGGGTTTGGGGTTTCCAGGTCTAGGGCTTGGGGTTTAAAACCCTGAAGCCTAACTCCTAAACTAAGCCTAAACCCTAAACTCGAAACCGCGTGGTGTATTTTTGCTTTGATGGGTTGTGGTTGCGCCCATGACCCAAGCCCAAAGTAACATGAGCTACGGACTGAAGTTAGGTTTGGGCGGCCTATACGGGGAGGTATAGGGTTTAGGGTTTAGGGTGGGGGTAGTCAGAAGACCTTACAGGAAGATACTATACTAACTTTAGTCCAGGGCCCACATGGAGCTCTAAACTAGGTCCTACAACTTCGGCAACCTATTGGGATCCCCTACCCCCATGCTGCTCATCAATCAGGCGTGCGTATCTAGGTATAACCTAAACCCCTAACCCTAAACCCTAAACAACTATGGCAAATTAAGAAAGGTCCCATGAGGGGTGCCAGTATAAGGGGTGGGAGAGGCGGCCCATGATACCTTAAATCCTGCCAACCTTGGAGGTTCATGGGACTTAGTAACTACTCGTACTTGTAACTGGGCTTATAGGACCCTACTTATGTTTGGGGTAGCCTATGTACAGAAGTCCAGTTGGTGAGGTTAGAAGTAAGTCCAGTTTTCAGCAGTTAGGTAAGTCCCATGAACCTCCAGGTAAACATCCGAAAAACGAAAACCTAATCCCTAAACCCCTAAAACCTAGTTCAAACCTAAACCCCAACAACTAAAACTTAAAGCCGAAGCAGTCCAGGAGGTAGAGATGAAATTCTCGGCCAGCCGCACAAAAGTCGAGGCACGCAGGGGGAATCCGGAAGCTGCTCAGAGAGCTCCGCCCCCCAAAAAAAGGTTTTGGGGTTTAGGGTTTAGGGAGCTCCCCCAACAAGTTGTGGGGTTTAGGGTTCAGGGTTTTGGACAAGAAATGAAGACTAAAAAGGGATATATTGGGCTGTAGGGACATAAGGTTTAGGGGTTTATTCAGGGTGTCTTCTCGCAGGGCCAGCAACGTGCTTGTGATGCTATTCAACCTTCAAGAACTGCGCTGCAACACGCAAGTCATGAGGCCCAAAAGCACGGGCAAGTGTCAGTGTCCAAAGATGAAGCCTGCAGGCTGGCTTCAAGATACACTCCTGGCAACTAACATGGGAACCCAAAAGGGAACCTATAAAGACTAGAGTCCCTCTAAAATGGGGCTATATGGGTTTCCATGTTAGTTTGGGGGAGTGTAAGCCCAACCGTTAACCCATGCACGATGCTGGGCAGCTTCCTGATCGTAGTGGTTTGGGCTAAGGGGTGCAATTCTTGTGGTTGGAAGTCAGAAAATGCGTGCCCATCAGATTAGTGCCTAGGCTTTTTGCTGGTGAGCGTCCGCACGATCGGATAACCATGGCAGCCATGAGTTGCTCCATGTGACCTGGGCTTTCGCCCATGTTTGCTGCATGCGGAGGAGAGGCCTTTGGATGTTTCGTGGACGAGCGCTTGCGCAGGACAGCCAATCCCATTCACAACGTATGGTTTCAGACAGCTGGTGAGAGGTGAATCAAGGCGTGCGCTGTTGTGTATAAGGAAAGAATGTGCCTTCATCAGACGCGACTGCTCGAAGCATCTCTTATCACCACAGCACAGGATGCTCGAAATTTCTGTTTTTAAAAGCTGGGGGCAGATTTCAATATACATATACATATATATATATATGTGCAGTTCCCAAAATACCTTTATGGCCTTATGGCAGCCCTACTAGAGACCCCAAAATCTCCTTGCAATCCCCATGGAACCCTAAACCACTAACCCCTTTAATGCAATATAAACCCAGGTCCTATGAGACTGCTGACTGGCGGGGTAGTATTCCCAAGGGTTTCAACCTCAGCCTCAGTTACCCTAAGGGTTTAGGGTTTAGGGATGCTCTGTGTCATTCGCGGTTTGGGATTTAGGCTTTAGGATTCTAGCTGAGAAGATACAGGCATCCTGCAATACCTAGGTTCCTGTCACAATGCCGGTCCCTCCACTTGGGGCGCAGTAATTTAGGCAAGCCTGTCATGTCTCGAGTTCAGGAAGGGATCCATATTCACGTAGGAGCCCTGACTTATGGCCCAGTATAAACAACTCGACCTAATCTTAAATGACAATTCCCTGGAAATTTCTAGTCTGAGCACGCCCCAAAGCCTAAGCCCCAAACACTAAATCTAAATCCTAGACTCTAAACCCTGAAGCCCTAAATCCTAATACCCCAAGAACCACTGAAAAGGTGGCCTGCAGCTTATGATTTGTTCTTCGTTTATTTCGGTCTGCAGTAAGCTGCTTCTCGCCTTTGTGGGGTCAAAGGGTTTAGGACCCAGTATTTACTATACACTCGTATTACTATTATGGTAACTTAATTCAAGTTCCTTAACCGCAACCCAGTTCAGGGCATACTAATCACCAACATTTTTTTTCAGACAGGAAGGTGAGGGAGTTACAATCCCTTGCACAAGGTCTACGTGGACCCCAAAAGTAGGTGACATAGATTAGCCCGAAACACCTAAAAATGGAACAAAAGGCCATTATTCTACATCATACTTTTGGGGTTCAAGTAGGGCTTAGGTCTTGAGTAAGCATGTGCGGCAGATTCTTGGAAGAAACGGTCGCAAAGTCCTACCCCAAGCCCTGAATCCTGAGTTTTTCAGAAGTAAATCCTTTGGGCTTAGGGCATAGGGTTTAGGATCTAGGGTTTGAGAGTTGGGGAGTTCCCAAAATTAGGGTCCCATTTTTGTTCCCCTAGATATTAGGTGCCGTAAGCCGTAATATACTCTATACCGTCTATACCAGAAGGTGCCCATACTTTGGAGAATAACCCATTGAGGGTTTGGGTTTAGGGTCTGACAATTTGCAAGCAGGCTTTGAAAGCCTTGGCAGACATGGACGAGGAGGCCACGCTTTTTAGAGGTTTAGGGGTTCAGGGTTTCAGGTTTAGGGTTCAGGGTCTAGGGTTTGGGGTTTAGGGGTTTGCATGCTTCCCCTCTGCCCCATGCCTGAGACCGTTCTAGTTTAGGGTTTGAGGTTTAGAGAGTTTTTTCTCAAACATACCAATAATATCAACATATAGCCCCAATATATAACCCGAATATAAATCCCCAATATATGACCCCAATATCTAACCCCAATATCCTTACAGAAGCCACAGTGGTTAATGGGGGATCCCTCCAATCTCCAGGTAGCATCTATACGGGCTCTACTCTGAACTCTTTCAAGGGGGTTATGTGGGGCGTTATGTAGGGGGGGGGTGATACACGGGTTATCAAGGGCGGTACTAGGAGTTCACACTACAGCTCCTATATCTTAAAAGGCGCTTGATTTTGAGATTTGGTATTCAGTCATGTTTTCTAATGTGGGAATTAAGTCTGGAGCCGAAGCTTGCAAATGTATATCCTCAACCTTACTTGTCACGGTCCAAAAATGTTGTTTCCTCCATTTTTGGCTAGAATTTGAGGAAAATCAAAGGTTGTGATCTTGCACCATGTTTTTTCGTTTTTGGGGGCCCCTTGGAGCATCATGTGCGCTGTTGTCGAAATCGTTGTCACCCTCAACCCTCGACCCTTAACAACCTGGCATGCGTGCAGCCTAGTTGGTAGCACGCACACCGCTTACGGTGCCTGGTTACGTCTGAGGTTCCAGAAGTGGTAAACCCCAAGCCCTAGACCGTAAAGCCTGGCGTTTGTTGAAAAACAAGGTTAAACCCTAAACCCTAAACCCCCCAAACCTTAAACCCTAAAACCTAAACCCTAAAACCTAAACCCTAAACCCTGAGGGTGGCTTAGAGTTTCTTTATCTCCAAAGCTGCGCAGCATACAGTATGAATGAGACCCTAGTGTTTAGGGTTTAGGATTTAGGGTTTAGGGTTTATAGCAGAAAGAGATGAACGGATCACCCAAGCGCTAGGCCCTACGCCCTGAACCCTAAACCCTCCCCTCCACACATACATATACCTCCCCTAGAACCCCTTTAAACTAGGTTGCTGCTAAAGTATTCAAACTAAGTGACTATAATAAGGAGACCCTATCACTTACTAGATACCTATATTCTGGTTACTTAAGTCAAGTTAAACCGCATCCCAGCGAGCCCTAAACCCTAAATCCTAAACCCTAAGCCCTAAATCCTAAATCCTAAACCCTAAATCCTAAACCCTAAATCCTAAACCCTAAATCCTCCACCCTAGATCCTAAATCCTGCATCCTAAATCCTAAACCCTTCCCTAGAACCCTTCGTTAAGCGGGAACCCTGACTTCCTACAAGCCTGCACCTTTTAGCCAACTGCAAGCCGTGGGAGGTTGAGCGCGCGCAGGCGGCCTGCAAACCGCTGTTGGAGGCTTCTTTAGGGGTTAGGGGTTAGGGCTTAGGGAGTTTAGGGTTTAGGGTTTGCGGGTTTAGGGCTTAGGGAGTTTAGGGTTTAGGGTTTGCGGGTTTAGGGCTTAGGGAGTTTAGGGTTTGGGTTTTAGGGGTTTAGCGCTTAGGGGGCTCAGGGCTTAGGGAGTTTAGGGTTTAGGGGTTTAGGGGTTTAGGGCTTAGGGAGTTCAGGGTTTAGGTTTTAGGGAGTTTAGGGTTTAGGGGTTTAGGGCTTAGGGAGTTTAGGGTTTAGGGGTTTAGGGTTCAGGGGTAAAAATCCTCAACCATAAGCCTAAAACCTAGACCCTGAACCCTAACCTCTAAACCCCCATAGGGTTGGGGGTGTAGGCTTCGGTTTTTTTTAAATGCAAGTTGTATAGGGTTTAGGTCTGGAGTTTCGCGCGAATTGTTTGTGCAGGATTTCAGTTTTCACTTTTGCCCTCTACAATATGTGCTTTCCAAAGGCTGGGGTGTTATGGTTTGGAGTTTATGGGGCAAGCGTTCAACCCTAAACACGGGCAATGCAAAGCGACCTCACCCGACCTCACCCTAAATGGTGGTTTATATAGGGAATTGGACCAAGATAACTTGAAATTGGGAATTGAAATTATTCTAAATTACTTTGTAAACCCCAAACTATCATTTTGAGGAGACATGGCAGTTAACGCGTGACCTAACATTCTAGCGGCCCGGGAAATGAGCTCAAGAATGGAGAATCACATGGGAAATGAAATGGAAGCTAGCATTTTACAGTGGTTTATAGGAATTTGATGGGTTACTGGTTAATATAAGGTTTATTGAGGGACCCTTAACAGTGCACATAGGGGTCTCTCTTGCAGCTTAGTATAGTCCCACTTGTATAGTTCCTGATAAGGAACCCATGCCCATTAAGGTTTGTAGGAAGTATTCCGTAAACCATATAAAAATATGGTGGAAATTATTCCCTAAACCCTAAGCCCTTTACAATATGAAGGATTTTTCTCTAAGCCTTAAACCCTCTTAAATTATGTAGGAATTGTTCCCTAAACCTAAGCCTAAAACCCTTTAAATTACGTAACAACCCGCATCCATTAAGCTATGTAGGAACTGTTCCCTAAACCCCAAACCATACGTAGGGCTAAGGGTTTAGGCTAAGGTTCTACTTTAAAAAAAGTATACATAGAGTGTAGGGTTTAGTGTTTAGGTTGCACTTTAATAGGTTTAGGGTTTAGGGTCTGGTTTCTATTTTAATACAGGGATACATAGGGTTTAGGGTTTAGGGTGTTCTACTTTAAATACAGGGAAACATAGAGTTTAGGGTTTAGGCTAAGGCTCTGCGTTAATACAGGGATGCATAGGGTCCAGGATTTAGGGTCCAGGTTCTATAGGGTTTAAGGTTTGGCTGTTTGCATGCTCGTCCCTTGCATACGCATGCTTCAAAAGGCTTCTCCCAAAGGTCAGGTGAAACCATGCCAGCTGCTTTTGCACTACCCTAAACTGGCGCTAAACCCTGGGTTTAGGGTTTAGGGTTTCGGGTTTAGGGTACCTTGAAACCTAAACCCTCAACCCTAAATTTAGGGTTTAGGGTTTAGGGTTTGAAATCTCAACGCTAAGCCCTAAAACCTAAGCCCTAAACCCGAGGCCCTGAGTTCAGCGCCCCTGTAACCCTCAACTCCCTTGTGCAACGCGGGCCGCCTACCCCTCTGCCACATTCCCGGGTTGGGCCATGCAGTTTGGAGTCTGGGGTTTGGGGTTTATGACTTAGGGTTTAGGGTTTGGGGTCTAGGATTTGGGGTTCAGAGTTTGGGGTCTAGGGATCCTGGAATTGCCTTTCATTTTCCATTTGATTTCTCATTTTTGCGGGTAGCCGAGGTTATTGTTAGGCTTGTATGGGGTATGCATATGTTAGTCGGCTTCTGCTCCAGCTGGCTCGAGTTGCTTGGCGCTTATCAGCAACAACGACTATTACTATGAATCCTGGACCCTCGAGCCTCCAACCACAAATTTTGCAACTTGTCAATACCAGAGGTCGAGGCGATGGAGTCGCTCAGTATGAGCTGATGAGGGAAATCGGCAAGCTGACGGCAGAGAACTCTGCTTTGAGGCTAGTCGTGCCTTGGCATGGCTCAATGTCAGCGATTTCAACAACACTGCTGAGGTATCTCGGCAGAACATGTGGCTCTTGCACGCCGTTCAGGAGGGCACCCATACCGCGGTGCTTAACCCTCAGGATTCGCTTGAGCATCCCTGGGGCAATGCCAGCGGCCTGATGGCCGCTTGATGATATTGTTAGGGGGATTAGGAAGCATCTAAACCCAAGCATTTAAATATTGAGGTAGGGGTTCTTCTTGTAAAGAAGTTAAATGCCTANNTTAAATTCCTATAGTTAAATGCTTCCTAGGGTTCCTAATATTGAGGCATGATATAATACCACTTTTCGAGCTTTTGGGCGTAGAGACAAAGTATATAAAGGTTGCTCGGCAGTTTTGAGCCATGTATGCCCGCCAGATACACCGAGTATGGTGTCAGGGACGGTCAGGCGGTCTGTTGTCATATGTAAAGAAGGGTTTAGGGGTTTCTTCGCATTTTCTCTGATCCTGCAAAAAGGCCCTAAAGCCTAAAACTTAAATCCTAAGCCCCTAAACCCTAAACCCTTTCGGATAGTAGTTACAACTGGGGCCGAGCTTGCTAGAGATCGTTACATGAGCTATAGGCTAAACTCCTTAAAGGGGCTTATATAGGGGATTATGTATGGGAGTATTATAGGGTTATTTAGGGGGGGGAACTAGGAGTTTAGAAGAAAGCTCAGATGGCTTCAGGGTATGCGCGTCACGTTTGAAAGCGTGAGGCATGATATAGGGATACATCGCCTTTGGGAACCTACTTACACAGATTCTGGCCGTCGAACTACACCCGAAACCCGAATCCTCAAACCCTAAATCATAAATCTTCACTCCTACCTAGCTCGCCCAGGTCCTGGTAAACCCTCCAACCTGAGTCTCCCCAAGCCCCAAAGCCTATACCCAAGCGCTACACCCTAAACCCTAAAGTCTAAGCCCTAAACCATAAGCCCTAAATCCTAAACCCAAAACTCTAGACCCTAAACCCATAAACCCAAAAATTCCAAACCCTCAACCGAAAACCCTAAATCCTAAACCCTACGTGTCACTAAAGTCTAAACTCTAAGCCCTGAACCCTGAACCCTAAACACTAAAACCCTTAAACCCCTAAAGTCCAAGAATCCTAAAAACCTAAAGTCCTAAAACCCTCAAATCCTGAAAACCTTAAAACCCTAAACTCCTTAAATCCTACGAACCAGAAAAACCCTTCGACCCACAGGATGATGCAGCCTCGGTTCTGCTGGCCTTTTGGAAGCAGTTAGGGTTTAGGGTTTAGGGTTCAGGGTTTAGGGTTTAGGGTCCTAAGAGCCTCCAAGCTACCCTCGGTTTCTCTAAAGGGGGGTTCTGAAACGGTTTAAGGGTTTAGGGTTTTGGAGTTTAGGGTTTTTACGGCTTAGGGTTTTTACGGCTTTGGGTTTTAACGCTTTAGGATTTTAACCATTCAGGGTTTGGGTTTTGGGGTTTAGGGCTTAGGGTTTAGGATTTGGGGTTTAGGGTCTTAAGGGGTCAACTTAGGTTGAATTTAAGGGGCTACAGGGCTGTAATTACAGGTCCACTTTGAGGAGGGCACAGGTATAGGGTATATGGCTTAGGGTTTAGAGTTCGAGGATTTGAGACTGAGTAAGAATTTGTAAGTGGGAGTATCACCTTACTTCCAAACTCCCCTGAACCCTAAACCCTAAACCCTATTATAGATCCCTATAGCCCACCTTCAAAGGGAGACCAATATATGAATAGCAATGATATGAACCATCAAGTAGGACTCCACATCCCTAACCCTAAACCCTAACCCTAAACCCTAGACCCCTAAACCCTTAAGCCAAAACCCTAAACCCCAAACCCGAAACCCTAAACCCCTAGACCCCTAGACCCTGAAGCCCCAACCGTTAACTACAGATCCCCACTTCACAGCCTCAATCGTACGAAGCTCAAATCCTAGACTCGATCTTGGAACCCCTGAACCCTAGTTCTTACCTGAGTAGTATTATATTTGGGGATACTATGGTACCCGATCTAGAGTAAGACTCTGTCTTTTTTTGGGGGTATAATATCTTATATAAGGAAGATAATCTTACTACATTTAACCACCAAAAAAACCGCTACTCACCTGAGGGTTCCTGAGATTTAGCAACTACTGGTAACTGGGTATACCTGGAATAGCCGTACCTGTCATTACTCAGAACTGTATCCGGAATACTTGTAACCCCACACTGATCCAAGGAGGGGATCCAGGGATCCACCCTATAAACCGACCTAAAATCCCAGTTTCGAATTTCGTGTTCTTTTCCATTTGACTCTCCTTTTTTGGGGATCTGAACCCTAACCCCCTAAACCCCTAAACTCATAAACTCCTAAACCCCTAAATCCCTAAACCCTTAAACCCTAAACCCCTAAACCCTAAACCCTTAAACCCTTAAACCCTTAAACCCTTAAACCCTTAAACCCTAAGCGGCTAAGGAAGGATGGAGGGCCAGGTTTGACTTGTTTGTGTCTAGCTGGACCCCCAAAAGTATGTAAAATATTGGCCTTTATGGCTATTATTAGGGGTTTAGGGTTTAGGGTTTAGGGTTTAGGTTTAGGGCTAGTGTTTTACATGCTGTTGGGGTTTAGGTACTTCTCGGCCAACCTTTCTGGCTGAGTCTTCACTTCCAGGGTGCGACATCCGCGCACTAACCTCGACATGGTTCAAGGTTGGGCTTTAGGGTTACCTGAACCCCAAAAGTGTGTAGAATAATAGCCTTTTGGGCGTTTTTTTAGGGTTTAGGGCTATTGTTCCACATACTTTTGGGGTCTAACCCTAACCAATATCAACCCTAAACAAGTATTCTACATACTTTTGGGGTTCAGGTAAGGGTTAGGGTTAACCCTAAACCCTAAACCCTCAGCCCTAAACAGGGTTTTGGGTTTGGGGTTTCAAGGCCAAGGCCAAGCCCAAGAGCGACTTGCTCTGGGAAAGGTGAGGGAATGGAAAAGGCCAAACCCCTAAACCTTAAAAACCAAAAACTTACTTAGCCAATGGAAGAGCTTTAACCTTTTTGGGTTTCCTTTTTGGGGTCTCTATAAAAAAAGTGTAAACGTTTTAACCTAAAGCCTTAAAACTATAGTGCTATGGGACCCAAAGCCTAGGATTTGGGCTTAGGGCCGCCAAAAAGGATTTAGGGCTTAGGGCTAAATTCTAAAACTGCATACTAGGAGCCCTGAAGAAAACCCACCCGTAAATCCTTCCTTAAGCCTGGAACCTTAGCACTAGGTTAAGGGCATAGGGTTTGGGGCCCAGAGCCCTAACATTTTAGGGGGCCAAACCCTTAACCTTCAACACCTAAACCCTAAGCACTCTCCCTCCCCCCCGCTTCCCCTCACCCCCAGCCGAGAAGCTCAAGGACCAATACCAGCAGAATATCGCCTCGTTATTCTGGACCCAGATGCAGGAGAAGGCATCCGAAGAGGGTTTAGGATTTAGGGTTTTGACTTTAAATGGATTGGACGCAGGTGATGTACAGGATTTATGGGGTTTGTAGCTCAGGGCTTTTTAGGGCTTAGAGTTTTGGGTGCTTCTTGCTGGTTGTTGGTTGCTTCAACTACAGCATTGTTGGGGCCTATATATATATATATCTATCTATATGTATATATATATATATATTCTGTAGTGATCCGTTGCTCTATCCCTCCTCTACGAACAATTCCTGTGCTGGAGGATATACACTTAATATGAGAACATCCTGGTGTTTTTGGGGTCCTACCTTGAACTCCAAACCCAGGTCGAAATCCCCTAAACCCTAGAGCCTAAACCATATTCCCAGGGCCCGAAGCTACCCAGGCTGGCGCGAGTTCAAGACATTCGGCGTTAAGCGCGTTGCACAGAGTTTATTGGGGTAATGTTGGGGCGTATATTAGGGTTTAGGGTTTAGAATTTCGGGTTTAGGACTAGGGTTTTGAAAAAGAAAATGGAAACTACTATAGGGTTTAGGGTGTGGGTTGGGGTAATATTGGGATAATGGAAAAGAAAATGGAAGCTACTATTTAGGTTCTTATTCGTAAGATGAGGGTTGAGGTTGTAGAGTTAAGGGTCTTAGGGTCTAGGGTTTAGGGCTTCTGAAAAGCTTCTGTGTCCAATTCCATTTCAGCTTCCCCCCGAATCCTCAACTTCAATCCCACACCAACAAATACCGAACCCCAAACTTCCATGTTCGCTTTTCGTATCTCCTCTGCAGCGTCTCCATGCCTTTTGCATGCTCGACATACGATGCCTAATTCAAGACTCTAGGTTGTACCTTGGGCACCCTCAACATACGATTGGCAATAGAAATCCTGCATGACCCTAAGTTATACCTTGCGAATAATGTGGTTATAATATACTAAGGTCATGCAGGTTGTTTGCTGGTTTAGTATCGACAGTATTGGGGGTTCTCTGACAACGTAAAGTGTACCGGAAAACGATAATTTCTGCCCATGAAACAAACATTTCCGGAGAAAGTTAGTTTCTGCCCATGAAACAAACGTTTCCGGAAAACGTTGGTTTCTGCTCATGTTTCATACGTTTCCAAAGTTTCTTAGTTAGTTCCCCCCCCCCCTCGCCCTCTTTCCCCCTCCACCCTTGGCAGGTTTCAAATCAAGCGTTTATAGTGCGGGAACAACCGTGTAAGCCTAAAGTTAGTTCCCCTTTGAAAACCAACCTTTTTGCTTCCGCCATTTGTCAAACGCTGGGCGATTTAAAGCGACCTCACCCGACCCCAATGGAGATTTATATAGAGAACAGTACCAAAATGGCCTTAAATTGGGAACTGAGTTTGTTCTACATTCTAGATTCCCCTGTAAAATAGTACCTACATTAACTCCCTGAATCACGCGTACAGTAAGTACTCAGAGCTCTCCAATCCTAAGCCCTAAATCCGAAACCTTAAATCCAAACCATGAATCCACAACCCCAAATATCCCAATCATGAATTCCCAAGCCCTAATATCCCAATCATGAATTCCCAGCCCCAAATCCTAAATCCTAGCCCAAGGCGAAAACGATGAGCAAATAAACTGAACCCTCCAGTCTTGTAAGAAGCCCTCGAGCTCCACTCATCGGTTTAGGGTTGAGGGCATAGGGTTTAGGGGTTAAGGGGTTTCCCCCTTAGATCGAGAAACCAGCCCCGGAATGTTAACTATTCCGAGCGTGGTATCTTATCTTGGGAACATTCCATTCAGATATTACGGGGGTAGGGGGCCTTCAAGCTCTAAGCCCCAAACCCTAAGCCCTAAATCCTAAGCACTGAACCGTAGTTACCATTTTGTTTTCCACCATCCCTATATCCACCATCCCTATATAGTCCCTATATAAGATGCCACCGGAGGGCTCTCGGCCAGAGACGGTCTTCACCCAAGCTGGTGCCAAGGGCGGACGGTGTGTGTCTCGCCAGAGAAAGGGACATAGGGTTTTGGGTGTTCGGTTTTGGGTTTAGGGTATAGGATTAAAGTTTAGGATTTGGGTGGTTTAGAGTTTGGGGTTTAGGTTCAGGGTACCAAGCCCAAAATATATGAAACATTCCTTGCATCATGCTAAGGATCTTCTTATCCCTAAACCCTAAAAGCTACACCATAAACCCTAAAACCTACTGTAAACTCGAAACCCTAAACCCCCAACCCTAAACCCTAAACCCTACACCACGTTGGGTTTCTCCGGGAAGTCCCGAGACCTGAGGGCTTGGGGCCCAGGATTTAGGCTCAGCAGCCTGGGTCTTGCGTGTTTGGGAAATTCGGTTTCGGGTTTAGGGCGTAGGTTTTTTTTTAAACCATTTTGTAGGGTTTTGGGGGTCATTTTGAGTTTCCGGATATTTGAGAACCCTGAGCAATGGTAAGTTTATATGGGCTTGAGGGTTTAGGGTTGACCCCAAAGCCCTAACGCTAAATCCACCCAAAGCCCGAAACGTGAAAATAAACTCCTAACATCTGGGAATCTGCGGCTTGATGGCTTAGGGCTTGGGGTCCCAGCATCCAGGAGTTGGGTTTTCGAGCGTATGGCCTGGTCATGGGAAGCACTCACCCCCTTCAGTGGGTTCAGGGCGTAGGATTTAGGTTCAGGTCCTAATAAGAATCTCAACTTAAAACCCTAACAAACTCCAAAAGGGACTACATTGGAGGGTCCAGGTTGCACCCTAAACCCTTCACCCTTAACCCCTAAACCCCTAAACCCTGAACCCCTAGGGCTTAGGGTCCCCCATTTCATTGACACTTCTTCTCATCGTCCCTTAGGGGTGGGGGTGATGCCTGGCATCATGATCTTTGCCGAGGCTTATTTCTTCAAAAGAACGCCTACCTGAACCCCAAAAGGGTGTAGAATAATAGCCTTTTGGGCCATTTTGAAGCGTTTGGGCTAGTATTCTACCTAGTTTTGGGGTCCAGGTAACCCCTAAACCCTAAACCCTTAACCCTAACCAATATCAACCCTAAACAAGTATTCTACATACTTTGGGGTTCAGGTACTGAGGATCGTCCCAGCGTCCTAAAGACACGAGTCCGTTTGGTCTGCTGCTGGTGCTGACGATCCTGATTGGTCCTCCGGAACCCTAGACCCTAGACCCTAAACCCTAAACCCGACCCCGATTCCACACATTATTGTATTTCTTGCCGCTTTTGTCGCCTCACCAACAGAGAGGCGAGATGGGGGAAGCCGTATGGTACTCTTTCTAGCCTCATACAATACAAGTTTCAGCGCCTCTGTGCCCCTACCGCTTACATCCAGCTCCTCAGAAACCTACCGCTTACATCCAGCTCCTCAGAAGGGACTTTCACTGGCATCACGAAGGTGATCTCCATTGGGCTGTCTGATGCCATCGCGGACCTTTTTCCTACAGAAACGCCGCCTGCCATCTGGCCGACCTCTTGCAAATCAGGAAGCTTGGGGCAGGCCGCTACGGTGAGGTGTACCTGCAATCTGTGGCTGGCAGACAGTACCGGGCATTTAGCCCTTTCGCTGACACAAGGACTTCACGCAGGCGGAAAGTGTGAATTCTCCCTGTGCTAGGATTGGTGAAGCCTAGATTCTGCATGACGGTAAGGCTGCAAGTATAGGGAAGTAGAGTATGTGATTTCTGTCTCGCGTGATCTTTGGGCTCACAGGGCCCTTGAGCTTATAGCGCTGCACAGTGTTGCTAAGGGTTCCCATGACCAAGGGTATAGGTCTTACGGCTTAGGGGCTCCGGGATCAGGGCTTAGGGTTCAGGGAGACTAGTTCATGAATGAGTTCGAAATGTATGTTTGCACGGTGTAGTGTCTTAGGGTTGAGGGTAATCAGGGTATGTTTCTATCCGTTGCATCAGGATTGTGAGGTGATAACCTCCTGATTATTCACGCCTCTAGGAGTCTGTCGCATATATGGGCGTCAGTTAGGATATGTTAGGATGTACCTGCTTGTTTTTCTACTCCGTGTATTTAGGGGGACTCATGATCTGGGGATACTGGGATTATGGAAAGGTTGGGGATTGGGGCTTTCAACCCTAAACTGTGTAAAGTTGAAGCCCTTAGTGTTTACGTAAGGTCTCAGGGCTTAGGATTTGAGATTCAAGTGTTGCAAGGCAAGCGGAATAGCATAATGTGCAAGCAAAAGGGCGTTGTTGTTCGTTGTTGGTTCTCTAGGTACGAAAACACTCAGGTCATAGCTAGGTTATGGCCACTATCCAGCTTCTATCAGGGAGAACACTGTGTAGCGTTTCGTAATATACCTACCTAGGTTCTTCGTGTTTCTCAGCTCGTTACGAAAAATCCTAAACCCCTAAACCCTAAACCCTAAACCTCTAAACCCCTAAACCCCTAAACCCTAAACCCTAAACCTCAAACCCCTAAACCCTAGAGGTTGTTCTTCAAAAGTCCGAGGGGTTGTAAAAAAGGGTTGTTCTTCTGGTTGGATATAGCGATGAGGGCTAAGGGCTCAATGTGGAGGGTGCAGAGTGTGCTCCCTAAGGGTCCAAGGACCCAAATAATAGGGGTTCAGGGTTTAGGGTTTGGGATTTAGGATTTAGGATTTAGGGTTTAGGGTTCAGGGTTTCTTTCGGGGCCAAGGACCCAAATAGTAGGGCTTTTGGTCCCAAACACTATTTTTTTTTTTTCTTCGTATTTGGGCCCTAAAGACCTATCATTTGGGTCCTTGGACGCTTAGAGGCCGATAAAGCATGGGCAGCTGCAATAGGTTTAGGGTCTAGGGCTGGGAGCTGTACGTCGCTTGTCTCGGGTTTTGAGATAATGACCGTATTCCAGGGGTACATGCAGCACGCCCAGTTTTGAGAAGGCCCGCTACAGGATTCGGAGTCCTTCTGTTTTTAACGCCTGAACGACCCCAGATGATCCTGTCATCCTCTACACAGTTGTTACGACTCCCAAGCACTGAGCTCCTAAACCTTAAAGCCTAAACTGTTACAACCTTAAGCCCTGAGCTCCCAAAGCTGAATCCTGCTGTAGTTGGAGGGGGTGGAGAATGGGAGCCGGCGGTAGTTCCTACCCACTCCCCCACAGTAGTTGGCATTCTTTAGGTGGACCCCCTTGTAAGGGATAAAGATGATTATGTTGAGGTCCTCCTCTAGTCCCATTATGCCACTATTAGAGTACAGGGTGGGGGGCGTCCACCTACGGCACTCTCTTTTCCGTTCCTTCATTCCCTGCTTGTCCCCAGAAACTCAATCCATACCTAGGACTCCGAGTCGTTCTTGAAGTTTCTGGCGTCGCAAGCAGTTCCGACAACTGAGGAAGCCGTTACAGTTAACCTAAACCCCCAAAAGTATGTA
>CAJNIZ010001080.1:3698-30260 GCA_905231905.1 Symbiodinium pilosum
AACCCTAGACCCTAAGCCCTAAAGAAAGCCTATCTACCAACCCAGGAGCTGCAGGATGCGCTGAGGGCCTGCACAGTGGAGCAGCTTCGTGAGCAAAACCTCACGCGCGAGGAGCGCTACAGGTTTTTTTTGGGGGTCATATAGGGTTTAGGATTTAGGGTTTAGGATTATATGGGGTTACATATGCGCATAATTGGGTCACATAGGGTTATAAGGTTATATAGGGTTTGGGTTGCAGGGTTGAGGGTTATACGAGCGGTTGTATAGAGGGTTATGGGGTTAAAAGGGGTCGAGTAAGGGTTAGGGATAGTACCCCCCAATAGTGGACAAATAAATGGATAGAGCGTTGAACATGAAATGGAAACTTGGAGTACATGGCGGCTTATAGGGCTTGTGGCTATCTGAAGTCGGGTTTCTGTTTTTTTTTCCTTGGAAAGACTGGTGGGTGTACACATTTGGTCTCCAATTTCCCACGCGCTAGGTTAAGATGGCACCATACAGAAGCTGGCTCCACATTGGGATACCACAACATGTGCTTCGTGCATGCTCCATGTTGGGCTGTAGTATGCTGTCTTCTCAAGAACGATTTTCAACTTCAGCCAATACGGATTGTAAGGGGATGTTCAAGATGAACCAACTGTTCGGGCTTCTACATTAGGACTTTTAGCGCGTTTGGTTTCAGGGGCGTAAGACTTTTGGAATGTTTTAGGAGCTTACGGCTTTATGGTCTAGGTTGAGGGAGTTTGGATGGAAGGGACAGATTCCAACCACAGCCAATTGGGCAACCCGTGTTGCATAAGCCGTTATGACAGACTACACTTCCATCTGGTAACATACCAGCATTCACAACGGCAGTGAAGGGCAAGAGCTTGAGTTCCGGGCTTAGGTTAAGCACGCAAAGCTCAAAATCCGGATTCCTAGACCCGGAAAGGCGCCGTAAACCCTATAGACCCTAAACCCAAACCCTATACTTACAGTCCCCCAGGCTAGGATGGAACCTAACAGGGAGCGTAAGCCGGTGCTCCGTGTTTGTTTGGGGGGTCTCCGAGGCTGAAATCCCAAAAATATCTCCGTGACCCGTGCCCTATTCCAAATAAACACCTACACCCAGCTGAGGGTTTAGGGTTTAGGGTTCCCCCAGTTTCCATTCGATTGTTCATAGTCTTACTCTTTCCCATCTTGTTCTCTAACATTATACCCTACACGCAAGATGTCCCCATATATCCCTACATATGTCCGGTAGGCCTCAGCCCAATATCTAGTCTGAATGGGGTCCTCCCTAAAACCCTCTCACTCCGTTTTTTTGATTTTTCCATCTAAGCCATGGACCACATTAGCAGCATCTGAAGTTTGATAAGGATACCAAGGATTCTCATAATTAAGGGGCTATACGGGTGGTTGTCAAAATGATGGTCCCTTTTTGGGTACCCTAAATTATAGGTGCCGTATTAAAACAGGGACCCAAAAAGGGCGCATAATTTTGACAACCACCCATATAGGGAATCCATAAGGCCGGGTGGACTACATAGTCCGGGGCCAGGGTTCATCTAAAGGGGCCCAGACGGGGCTCCACATTTGTTTGAAGCGGGGGTGAAGAAGCGAACCGTAAACCTAAACCCGAACAGTGGGCTTACGACCACCTCTATATTCCTGCCAATGTACAAAGGACCTACAGATCCTACTTACTAAGCCCCAAATAATTTCAGCAGGACTTCAACTCCTTTATTCACTTCAAAACCCAACAGATTTCCTTAAAAGGGTCCACGCAGGTATACAGCGTATACTGAGGGCCAAACAGGTTCTCATATACCTACTTTTAATTTCAAAAGTACCTTATGTAGCTACATGGACCCTTTGGGAAGGATCCAAATATTGACTCCCTCATCTAGATCCAAAACCCTAGACTGCCAGACCCTAAATGGCAGCACATCTCCCCTTTAAAGCTGTAGACTCTGAACCTTAATCCCTAAACCCGAAGCTCTAAGCACTAAAGCCTCAATTTTGAACCCTAAACTCTAAACCCGAAACTTTAAACCCTAAACTCTAAACTCCGAACCCAAACCCTGAGCTGCGTACAGTAGGATTTCGACTCCCTCATCCGGGATGTGCTCCTCCTCGGGGACGGCGAATACCGCCGACTCTGGCGCTTCATCATGGAGTTGTGACTGGGCCCAGCTTGTGAAGTTTAGGGTTTAGGGCTTAGGGTGTAGGGCTCAGGGCTTAGGGTTTAGGGCTCAGGGTTTAGGGTTGAGAGATCTGTGAGGTTTTTGGGGGGATCCTAAACCCTAAACCCTTGACCTATGTAGGGATCTATAGACTTCATAAAGGTATGTCTGGCTTTGACATGGTTTTTGTAGGATCTATAGGGATTTACAGAGGGTTGTAAGATTTTGGGGGCCTCCAAGGGAGTCCATTACCACTTGATTCACCAATGCGCCTTGGGTCTCATTTAGGCATGCAAGTATCATTTAGCTTATATAGACCCCCGTAAGCAGATAGCATCTGGAACTCCATAAAACCATACCAAAATTTCTATATACCCAACATTCTATCTACTTAAGGGGGGCCAGGCTCTTTAATTGAGGTGTATTGGGTTCTTTCGGTGAAGAAGATTATGGGTGAGGACGCAGGACTTTGGGATTGAGGGTTCAGGGGCTGTTCTGGATTTGATGGAGCTTCTTTGGAAAAGTTTAAATCTTGATGCTTCTGCTGACCTAGACCCTGAGGGCGTAGGGATCAGGATGTAGGATAGTTTCGGAAGTACCTTTTTTCATTATGCTCAGCTGTAGAATACATGGCTAGTATAAAAAGACTGGCATCCAAAGCTCTCCAGCTTCAGGAAAGCAGAACGCATCAACTACTGGTGTGAGGGTGTACGCACGCTTGACACAGCTTGATTTGGTATAAGGGCACCTAGAACGGACCCTCACCATGTTGTGTCCTGTTCTCGCAAAACATCACCATTGTTGTGTAATCGCAATATGAGCTAGAGTCTGGACTCCCAGTATCCCCCTCGATAACCCCTATGGTAGCCCTCTATAGATTCCCTTATATAACCTTCCTTTAAGGAGTTTAGACCCTAAACCCTAGACCCTATATAATCCCCTTTAAGGAGCTCACATGTCCCTAGCGTTTGCAAGGGCTCCCCGTTTTTAAGACATCCCCATGCGCTTGAGCAACTGGGCCTGTCAAGCGTCTGACATGAGTCTTAATCTAAACGCCTTAAAGGGGACGAGCGTTTAGGACTTTTGGGTCTAGGGTTTAGGGTGTTAGGGATGCATTAAGGGGGACACGAGGAGTTTAGACTATACCTCACATGAGGCTCCCGAAGCTGCTACTGCACATACAGGTGCATTTGTAATTGTAATTCGGTATAGTCTCTTATACTGGACCTCCAAGTAAGGCGTGACCTGATAGTTCATTCCGCAAGGCCGTGTTAATCTCAACCGGGCAATTTGAGGTGGAACCTCTGCAGCTGCAAGTAGATGCCTCCCAACACATCGACTCTGAACCCTAACCCCTAAACCGTTGCTGTATGTTGTTTTTTGAAGTTACTTCGGAATGATTGAGGCAAGAGCAAGAGCCCATTCCGAAAGCCGCTTCTTCGAAAAGCAAAGCTTCGCCGGCAGCAAAGGCAAATGGCCACTTCAGCTGTGCCCTGAATTCGGTCGCTGAATGTTAGGGTTAGGGTTTAGGGTTTAGGGGTTTTGGGTTTAGGGGTTTAGAGTTTAGGGTTTAGGGCTAGGAAGTCGTTAGGACTCTGCAAGTGATCATGTTTCTCTTAGCAATTTAGAGCCACCTCAGCTGGAATGGTGGCTCAAATAGCGAAGAGTACCAACATTGCCTTAAATTGGGAAGTCAAATTATTCTAAACTACCCTGATTTCTATACCTATCACAAGCTAACGTGCTTCTCGAAACGGCTTATCTTTGTGCGAAGCCCATTTTTGTCAGCTTCTAAAACCTCTAGCAGTCCTACTAAGTCCCCACCCAGAACGTTATGTGGGTTTCCACAAACAGAGGAACCCCCTACAGAAAACAAAAACGTATGATCCTCATTATGGGGAGAACCAAAAGGGGCCATAATATACCCCTGGACGCTAGACTTATATGCTCGCCCTGTGTGAGGCTCTCATGGCCATGCCCCGCATGAAGGGTGGCAAAGGGCAGCGTAAAGGAAGCGCTGTGCAGGTGCGACAGTTTGAGCCTTTTTTCCAAAGCAACTGCTAGGCTTTAGGGCTCACTGGAGGGGCACAAACACTTATCAATGAATGCGTTGGTTCCAGTTGCCTTTCAACATTATGGCCTCGGGTATTTCACACAGACCTCGACATGATCCTGCAACTTTCAGGCGCCTGTACCAGGAGTTTGAGCTATCTGTTGAGCTCCACAATGCTTTAAATGAGCACACGGTTCTAGAAATGCCTCCTGAAGCACGCGTGTGGGGCCCATGTGATCTTTTGCGAGTTAATGTTTGGTTTGGTGCCAGGGTATTCCCCTGCAAGGAGCCAGCAGCACGCGGGGAGATCGATGGCCTCTCCCTCATCTTCCATCAGGACGAACATGGATTGTTCGGGATGTTATACCCCTACGGGATCTTAAGAGGGACTCTGATATTATTTTGGCACTGGTATGTGTGGTTGCTTAAGATTTTTTTGGCGGGAGTTCCTGCTGGGTGGACGGTGGGCGTCGGTCCTACTATCAAGGGGTAGAAAGTGACAGGAATGGTTATGGTATGTTATGGATGACAGTTTATCGGAGTGGAATCTTGCCTGAAGGCTTGAAAGAACAAGGGTGTCTCTTACGATACGTTTATAGTTCCAATGTTGAGAAAAGCCCAGACAGCAACTGGCGGGTTTGCGAAGATATGCTATGTATAACTTTATACAAGCCATGATGCAAAGTGTAGACTCATATGCGCTTGTCAGCCTTGTTGTTGGAACCCACTGACTTTCACTAAGGCCCACGGTGGGTCCTCCCCTGGGTTCTGTGATTTGGTAGGTTACTGCATCGATAGGACAAGCGCCAGACTGCAATAGCTACCATCAACCATCGACACAAAAAGTTGCGCGGAGGCTTCTTGATAGGCGCGCGGCGCTGTAGGAACTATGTCATGGTAAAGAGGAAGCTAAAGTAATGGTCAAAATGACCATTCTTACTTGCCGCTTGCATACCGCTCCCTGCTTCAAAGCTTGAAGGTGTAGCTGCTGAAGTACAATTCATAGGGGGGTTCTCAAAATAGGGATGCTAAAGGGATTCTGGGGATATGTGAGGGTTGTAAGGTGATTTCACGAGGTCCGCGTTTGGGGTTTTTGAAAGTTTTACAGGCCAAGACCTCAAGGCTTGCTTCAACGGGGTTTCTCATAATTAGGGGTGCCTTCTGAGGGTTCCCTAGAGTTAACAAGGATTCTACTCTATGGGGTTTATATTGGGATCCCCCTACTTTGGGAACATACCCGAGATTTCTCAGGGGCGTCAAAAAGACTTATAGAAGCCTTGTATTCGCCAAGAAGTAAGGTGTTCGGACATTTCACTGGCCTGATTCAACGAGATTTGGTGCCTTTTAGGTCAGGGTTTCCGGCTTAGAGTTTAGGGTTTAGGGGTTGATAGTATAGAACATCCCCGGGTCGCATCTGCAAGGTATGGACTGAGGGAGGTTGGGCTGAAGGGTTAAACAAGGGTTAAAGGGGTTTAGGGTTTAGGGGGTATAGGGTTTAGGGTTTAGGGGTTTAGGGGTTTCTTGATCATTCGCCTTCTTCCGGCCCAACGGTTTCCAATGAGAGTTTCTCAAAATTAGTTGCCTTCATAGCTTCCTCCACATGGCCCCTATTTTCCTCCTTGCAATACACTATAAGGGACTCTAGGACGCTCCCCCCCCATTTGAATAATAGGAACCCTAATGGTAATATAGTACAAGTAGCACTAGAGCAACAGTAAGAGTACTAATCATAGTACTCGTAATAATAGAAGCTAAAACAATCCAAACCCGAAGCCCAAACCCGAAACCCATATGAACACCCAGGACCTGCCCGAGCCAGCATTCCTGCTCGTGGTGGCTCGCCAGCGTTACAGAGACTGGGCTAGTATCCCAATATATAGGATTTAGGGTTTAAAGTTTAGGGTTTAGGGTTCCCGACGCAGTAAAGTATCTTTCATTATCGTCTATGTTATCCTTATTCCTACTAGTTGTAATTCAATGCTAAGTACTATGAGTGCAAAATCCACTCCAGGCCACGCTTTAGAGTCCTTTCTAGTTACCATCGCAGCCGAAATACAGCACAGATTCAACCAGTACATTGCAATGAGCATACTGGCAGGGGTTGCTGTTCGCGTTGAGGTAAATAACTTACCTTTGGTTAGCGAGAAATGCAGGAAATGGATCCTTGTAGTAGTCCCTAAATAAAATAATGTAGAAGTTCCCATTCTCTTCACTGATCGTGGAGTTTCGTTGGGTTTAGGGTTGAGGAGTTTATAGGGTCCCGTTGGGCTTGCATTTGGCAGCTTCCCAAAACTTATGATACGTCGATGTGAGGGCGTCCGTGTTATGAGATTTCCCTTGACTTTGCTATGTCCAGGACCCTGACCCTGATGTGTGAGATACCCACGTATGCCCCAGGATGCTGTAAATCTTTAGGGTTTAGGGTTTAGGGTTTAGGGTTAGAAGCCTGAGTGCTTACCAACACTGTTCTGTTTATCAACCTTATGTAGCCCTGAACCCTAGAACCTGATTATATCAACCCCCAAACAATTTCCCATCATCTTGAGCTGCGTTATCTTGAGATCCCAAGATGCGGGCTTTCCAAAATCAGTGGCACCTTGAAAGGGAATAAAGGGATTATATAGGGGCTGTTTGGGGACATCTAGGTTTTAGGGTTTCCAAAATTAGGGGTACGTTTCTGCTGCTCCTCCAGCGAGGAGTCTAGTACATTGGGGTTTATATTGAGGATCCCCTTATTTACGGAAATTACCAACGCCAGGTTCGGTTCACCTTTGGCCTGAGACTGGGCAGTCACTGAGCCTCCTGTTGCGCGGCATCTGCAAGGCGGAGGTTCTCAAAGCAGTGGGGTACCCTGAGGAACCCAATGGAGTCATACGTATGCATGCATATACATATATGTGTATTAATTTTTGTCGGGAGGAAGCGGGGTAGTCTGCAGTCTCCCCCAAGGTTTTCCAGAGACTGTTTTGAGAAACTCCCTTATCCCTCAATGCAGTTTGTGCGGCCGGCAGGGCCAAGTCCAGCAAAGTAGCCTGGCTTTAGGGTTTAGGCAGCCATAATCCTAAACCCTTCGGGGTTTAGGGCTCCAGCCAAATGGTTTCAGGCAAGCGTTGTTTTCCAGCAATTTTCAGGGAACACCAAGTTCTCTCCGCATCTTACCTCACCTTGGGGAATGCCCCAGACTACATGGTGCAGGATATGTTTCTGGACTCCCCAAATGGGCACTCCATCTACAGATAGAATACGCAGACAGACATATATAGTTATGGATATATAGTTTTATAAACACGCACCCGCAAACCAAAGTTCCTAAGGAATCCCAAAATGCACTTGCCAAACCCAATACCTCCCATGCCACAGTCATATTGGGGGGCCCCGCAGTTGGCCCATGGATCCAGAAGCACAGTCTCTTAAGACGGCGAATTGTTTGACTAAGCCGGATTATGTGCCGAAGAACTCGCTCTTCAGCGCCTGCATTCAAAAGAGCTTCGGTTGCGGAGCCAACGTTTTGCCATGAGTCGAGCTAAAGACTTGTACCCAAGGAAGGCTGAAAACGTGGAGCCCAAAAGCGTGAAATGTTCTCTCTAGGACGAACATCGGGCAAAAAATGCGGTCCACATGAATCTGCTTGAAGGAGTGGCTATGTATGTAAACGAGATTGCATGAGATCGCCGCATTAGTCAGCAAGTTGCAGAGGGCGGTGCCCTTCAGCTGTATATCTGGCGTATACCTTCCCTTTATTCGTGACCAGTTTTGCCAGCAACAACTGCTACCTCCCACTGCCACCCAAAGGGCCCAAGTGCTCAATCAAGATATACTTCCCCCAAAGGTATTTTAACTACTAATACCCGAATTGCAAGTACCTAACTATTGGGTACATGGACCCTTAGGGTCACCTGATTACTCTTACCACTTGGGATCTGGGGGGGCTTTCGTCCGGCAGGCTCATTAAGTAGGAACTTGGGAATGCTTAAACTTGGGCTACCCTTGGGGACCCTACACCTGGCTGCTGCTTAAGGATGTCAACTAAATTGTACCATGATATATGGGTATATAGGAAATATTGAGGTTTCCTTATTACAACAACTTAAGTTAATGTCCTTAGAAGCAACCCAGTGCAGGGATGTAAAAAGGGGATTCGATAGGGATTGTTTCAGAAACTGCTAGACTTTCGAAACACGCGCCCTTGTGCCCAAGCCACATGCTCATTTCATTGGAGGCTTTCCCAGGTTCAGGTGAGCCTTATGCAGACAGTTTTCAAGTCGGGTTGTGAAAAGAGCATGCAGGATTTTAGGATGTCTTCTGTATGTAGTGTGAACTAACGTGGAGAATACCAGCGTTAACTGTAGTAGGCCCCACGCTACACTCAGGAGACACACATGAGTTGGACATGCCTACAGTTACAGGCTTGTGCATGAAGTACCTGTCTTGTTGCTGCCTGACTTCATTCTTGTGTTTTTTTTTGTGTCGGGGGCTTGGCTTCCACTTGTACTGCTCCTCCTTGCCCAGCAGTTTTTTCTAACATTGGACAGGGAAGGGGATGATGTAATTATATGGGATCTTCTAGCCTCGTTCTTGTTCCCCATGCGGCCGAATTAGCACGCAAGGACGTAGCCTTTGGTCATCATAAGTGACCTCTGAGTAGCGCTGCTATAGTTGTTTAAGTCCGTGAAAGGCCGCGGTTCGATCCATGACTGATTTCTCACTGGCACAAAAGCCTTTTTTCGCACAGTGTACCTCAGCACCAAGCCCCAAGACGTGATTCTGAAGTGTGCTTCAGGATATGAAGTCTTCGCTTCACGACCTGGTTGCAGGACGCTGGGGCGAAGAGGGTCGGGCATTTTTGTGCTGCAGGCAAGGAGATCAAGAATAGCCGAGGCCGATGATTTTCATGTCTCCGAGGGCAAAGGCATGCAAAATTCAGAACGCCACGGTACACATTGTGAGGGTCTTTAGCTTTAAGGACAGCGGGCCTGATATTGAGAGATAATCCTACAAATGCCGTTCGGCCAGCACAGATGATATAGCCGCTATGTCACTCCCTTCCCACCACCCATTCTCTCCCTAGACACTCCAACTGTCACTAGTCAGGCCTTCGTACCTATCCTCCGTTGATTAAGGCCCATGTACTTACTATGAGGGAACCCATAAAGCCAATAAAGGGTACTGAGATCGTCTAGGTTTTTTCCTGCCCACCACTGTGAAGTTGGAAGTCCAACCTTGCATCGGCCACCCTGCGAGGACAGGCGATGCTGAACTGCCAACATCTTCGCATCCTCGTCACCTGGCGGTAAGTAAGTGGTACAGATAGCATATGCGGCTTTCCACAATTTGACAATAAGCCTTCGGTACCCCGAAAGGGGCCCTGGTTTTTACCACCATATTCGGATTTCTCAAAATATCGGGTCCACTTTTACGAATAAGACTTTGGTGTCTCGTTCTCGGGCGATTTCGTTGCGGACTGTGCTAGTTATGCTACACGGGCAAGAGCTTTCATAAACAGTCAAGTGGGCATCTACCAACAGCGGGTTCTTATTAAGGGGTTGAAGGTGCGGCTCACGGCAAGGGCAGAGGGCTTGCAGCAAAAGTGGGCGGTTTTGTTGTGGACGTACATTGAAAGGCTGAACAAGAGCAAGCCCATTTTCTTTCGGGCGTAATCTGTACAAATACCGTATAGCTCCTTTGAGCCCGCTCAGACATGCAGGAACTTTGCGGTGGCGTTGGCGTGATCGGCTTGAGCATTGCTGATGCGGCATCAAAGATGAAGGCCAGGGCAAGGAAGGGTGGCAATTCAGAGCTTGGGAGCTTAGGAGGATGACTTCTTCCACAGGTTGTGTGCCCGGTCAGTATAGGATTTCTGGAGGTTTAGGCTTCTGCGTTCAGGCTTGACACACTTTGCACGTATGTTTTTTTGTCTCAAGTCTTCTGGATGGATGAGAGACCAGGTGAAGAAGGCGGTACAGCCATACCGAAGATGAATTTACGGGCTCGGAATCACTCAGCGCTCTGAGGGCCTCTGGTCACTCCAGCAAAAGCTCCAACGACTTTACAGGGGTGTCTGCGCAGAATGCATCCTGCAGAGCTCCTTTAGTGTAGGTCCTAGTTTTTGAGTTGACCAGAACAGGAAGTAGTCAAAGCTTGGAGATGCAGCCTTGTGAATTCCTGCTGGAGCCCATCGGTCAACTTGATTCTTGGGAACCGACTACTCCTAGGAGCGGAAACGTCTTTTGTCAAGCCTAGGATGAAGTTTGAAAAGCCGTATGAACGCTAAGGCTTTGTATTTCAGTAGACACTGCCTAGGCTAGTCTGACATATCAATCGACGATCTAAGAATGTTCCGTCATTTCGAAGGACATGTGCATATATTCATTGCTTGCAGGTGCTGTCTGCGTACAGCAGGCAAAAGACACCCTGGCCCTTGACAAACGAATAGCCACAAACCATCACCAGTTGCTCACCAAGACCCAGCAGGAAGTTGATCGGGTGACCCTGCTCAGCACGGACGTCAACCCCAACTGCGCCTTGGGCATTGCACCTGTTGATTCATCAACCTTAGCCCTAGCCCTACATAAACATGCTTAGCAATGACGTGTTTGGATAGGCTTCGGTCCGGCAGATAGTTCGTTCTGGTCACCTTAGGGCCACAACCTGCACAATTTTCATAACGCGGGTATGAGGCTCAGTCGCAATTGCTCATGTTACCCTGTTTCTGGCGACTACCAGATTTCACCTCAGTATCTTGAGAGAAGGTCCGGCAGGTTTTGTGAGACGTGTCTCAACCCCTACCCTTCACAGTGCTGCTTGTAGGAATCCAGATTCTCATTCAAGAGCAGAGCGTTTTTGTTATACGCCCTAGAGTTCGCAGATGGGTTAACGAGTACGGTTACTGGCTGGGTGTGAATGTAGTTGCCCCCGGGCTTACGCGGATCAAGCAGTTGAGTTCCCAGCGTGGAACTGAGCAGCTCCCTGCAAGGTCCTGTTGAAAGTGAACTCTAGAAACCAGACTTCAGGCTTCAGGCTCAAATGCTTTCGCCCACGACTTGCAACTAACCCTGAAATACCAAAGCCTAAAGCCTTGTTATAAGTTGAGCCATCGCTTGCATCATAAGTTATCAGCCCCTCAAAAGAGGAAGCAGCCTCCCCGCAGTGCCGACTAGCCTGAAGGTGCTTCCCCTTTCTATGCCAATGCGGAGAGAAACTTTCGCAAGGCCGGGGCCGCAGGTTGCGAGCAGACTTGTAGGACATCCCCATGCATAGCTTGAGTGGTTAATGCATCAGATTTGGATAGGACGAGTGTGAACCGTGCAAGTAGGTAGAAGGCTGAGTTGATCGCCTCGAGAGGTTGCTTGCAACTAATTCTAATGAGGCTGCCACTCCGAGTGACCAGGATTCCCCCCAAAGGGGCCTGCTTGTACCATGCTAGTGGGTGAGACGACTCGTCGTGCGTGAGTGGACGTCTTCAAGCATGTTTCGAGCTAGATGTGTGACGCTGTTTGTGCAAGCGCTGAAGCAAACACCCACGAAGTCTTGGCTGACACAAAGACACAAAGTTCCATTGAGAGTCATCCTAGTGCGTTTGAATCGATCATGGCGAAGAGGGTATTGGCGCTCATATTGTCAGTGCTACTTGGAGTGTTCGTGAGCTTCGGGAATCAGCTGGCTTTCACAGGCTGCAGGCCCTGCGGGCAGGCTTTGCCTAGGAAGCCTTCGGTGCACCGACGAGCCACCTCATTGCGCTCTTTCGAGCGTGCCCAAGATCCCAAGCTGATAACGAGCACGATATACAACTCAAACACAGCAAGACGAGCACTTCAGATCATCGCCCAAGAGGCAGACAATCCCAAGGTGGACTTGATTTGCGTATCCACAGCTTTGGTGCGAATCGCTCATGCGCAAAACACCATCAATGTAAAGGCATGGCAGAGAGATCCCGATGTGGAGAAGCTGGTCAACCTTGCAAACCGGCTGCTTGGGTGGGTGCTGAAAGGTGATCCAATAGAACATGAGCAAGCAGTCGGCAACACGTTTTGGGCAACAGCCAAGCTGGACCGTCTACTGGGTTCCCAACTCTCAACGCTGAGGCCAAGGCTTTTCGAGGCTGTAAAGTACACAGCATACTTTCTAAATCCGCAGTCGCTGGCAAATGCGATTTATGGGTGCGCACTGATGCGGATGCCTTCGGAAACGCTCGATGACTTGATGACCGCGCTTTGCCACCCCATGGTTGACATAGCAGATCGGCTTGACGGACAAGCTGTGGCAAACATTCTGTGGTCGGCTGCCAAGCTGAGGAGTGCGGCGCCCACGCTACTGGAGCAGTTGCCCCTGCTTGCCGAAGTAGCACCAGACGTCATGCCTTCGATGGGAGCACAGCCAGTGGCGAACTCAATTTGGGCCATCTCAAGGCTGTACCAAGAAGCTCCAGAATTGCAAGACTTGCTGCCTTCGTTGGCGAGGAGGGCCACCGAAATGCTTCCACGCATGAACCCTCAGGACCGCTGACATTCCTCATTTTCAGGTCCCGGAATCCATGGGAGTTCCTGCCCTCAGCCCTCATGCTACAGGGTTTGAATATCACAATGCGTGCGAAGTCTAATCTTTCGCCCGGCCTCATACGGTTCGGGCTTCACCTCACAAGAAATCAAACCCATGCAGTATGTCCCAGTATCTGGACAACCCGAAAGATCTGGCATTGCAGCTTTTTTTTCCAGAGCGGCTGTAAATTTACGTACCTTTGAACTCAGCAACGTTTCAGCTCAGACTTAGTGTGTGCTTGACCGTGCTTGTGTTTTCCAAAAAGCTTTTGGTACCTCCCCGCCAATCGCAGAATGTGGCCAATTCTTGCTGGGGCCTCTCGCTCCTTGGCTTCAACGATGCTTTACTGCACGCAGCAGTTGGTTGGATTGTAGAACGAAGAATACTTCATGAATTGGAAAAGCCAACCCGGCCACAGAGCATTGCTTTCCAAGCAATTTCTGTGCGTAGTCGTTGTACGCGATCATTTGCTCACTTTCGTCAGTCACCCGGGAACATACATGCCAACAAAGAGTCTCAGGATGATGATCTCTTCAACGCTGCTGAAAAGCAAGTCTCGCTTCGGAGTGTGGAATGGTTGCCGAAATCCGCAGAGCTTAGTTTGCCCTCAATCGTGTTGTCCTTCGCCCTCCTTGAGCGCCGAGGCAGCAGGGCCTTGCCACTATTGGTTGAGATGCTGTTTTCCTCGGGAGGATCTGTTTTTTTGATTTAGTTTCCTTGTTTTCATGGATGTTTTGGAAGAGAGGCCGGAAGGCTCTCGGGTGGAACTCCTTCACATTTACGCGCTTGTAAGTGAGCTCTCACGCGAAGTGTCTTCCTAGAATACAGGGAGTAGGGCTTATGATCATTGGCATGATCTGCTTCTGAAATCAGAGTTAGGGTTCCCGGGTTCAGGCCGAGGGATTGCAACATTGTTCATCGAGTTCTAGGCTGCGGACGGGTTCTTGGTGGCTAGCGCACAGATATGCAGATATTATCAGCGAGAGAGAGAGAGAGAGAGATATATATATATATACATGTATATAGATATATATATATATGTATACATACACACACACACTTTTAGCTTCCTGTGCACAGGCTGTCTGAAGTTATTATTGGCCACTTCGGCGAAGCTTCAGCCGCTGCTGGGCAAGATGAATGACTGGGGCCTATGTGCGCTGGCTTGGTCCTACAAGTACATGCCTTAGTTGTTCGTCGTCCTGCTTGTCCCCAGGGAAAGCAAATGCCCTGTTCGGGACCCAGCCTGCTAAAACTGCTGAATTTGGTGGGGTTGCGCAAGACGAAAGTTCGTGTTGCTCTCCCATGCAAATTTCGTGTCACGCTGATATAATGTCGAAATTCTGAAATGTGTGAAGTTTGTGCCAAATTCTTCAGCACCTCCCCAGTACGTGTAGGGATGCTGACTTGTGCGACGTTGCGCAGCCCTACATTCTTTGTGGAATAGTAAGGTAGGTTAAACCCTCGTTTGTTTTCAAAGTAATGGGCAGTTGTTTGTAACCTGTTAGCCTCATGCATAAAGGTCCTACTCCCTCCCTTGGAAGTCATTATGGGATAATACAAGGTTTCCAAGATATCAAGCATCGAGATTTCGCGTTTCAGGCCAGGTCCAAAATTATTGCTGTCTTATTAAGACTGCTCATTCGAGAAGGCCAGGCAACATTTCGCAAGGGGCTAGACCAACAGCTATCCAGGTCCCCAACAATAAGACGGTTTTTGGGGTGCTGATTTGTCAGGAATTTGCAGGCCCCCTGAAGATTCCAGAAAGCACAAGTTTTTTTGTGTTTTCTATATAGTTTTTTTCCTCGAGTGGGCCTGCTCAGGCGTTAGAACGCCAAGCCTAAACTTGATCATTCGCATAATTACAGGCAGTGCTTCCAACAGATAAGCCTCTGGACTTCAGGTTTCCAGCCAGGTCCCACATGTTCGATTTATTATTAAGACCGCTTATTCGAGGAGGCCATGCAATCATTTTGCAAGGGGGTCGTCCAACAGCTACCCAGGTCCTCAAAGAATAAGAATGTTTTTGGGGGTTCTGCTTTATCCGGAATTTGCAGGCGTCCTAGGGATTCCAGAAAGCAACTGCTGATGAATCTAGTTAATTAAAACCCGCTACTGAGCTTCGCATGACTCCTCCCATTGAGGTTAGTTTAAAACAACGACTGATTTCCTACTGAACCAGACCTTTAAAAAAGAAAGCTGATATGACAATCCCTGTTTGAAACCCTTCTGAGCTCCTCCCGAATTCCTCCTGAACTCTTCTCAATTCTCAACCCCTTCCAACACCATCTCGAGACGTTACTTGAGCCAATCCTTCCTGGTGAAGAGATTTTAAATCAGGATCCAAACTTGTTTGGAGCCAGTCCCCTCCTTCCCCTTCCTAAATGGGGGTCCATTTTCGTTGGGGTGTGGGCGCGACACTAGTCAAGCATTTTAGTCCAGGCAATAGACAGAAGCGCATTTTTGTTGGCTCTTTACCTGACCAGTGGTGCACCATAGAAAGCACCATAGAAAGTTAGGATGATGATGCTGTACCGACATTTCCCAGCGTACATGAGGGTGTCCCATTCAAGGCAAGGTATGACAAAGGCATGTACACGTTTCGAGACTTCGTCTTGTCTCTCAAACGAACACAGCGTGGTATTGTGGCCCCTTGCAATGAGCATCCTACAGCTATTATCCCATCACCCAATAATGGAGCACGTCCGCCCCACAAATAACGGGTAATCCTCGATTGTTGGGGGTCACGCTCCTTCCAAGACGAGATGACGGCCTTTCAAGGCAGCTTGACTGTGGCTACTAAATCGCGTTGTTTTCATACCTGACAAATTTCTGAATAAAGCATTTTAGCACATACCAACCTCAGCGGGAATCAAGGATCTCCCTACTTCTAATTAGCCTCTGCTAAAAACTCTTGGTTGTACGAAGTTGTAGGCAAAGAAGGTGTCTACAGAAGAAAAAACATAAAACTACGGATATCTTTTACTACAAAAACTCTTCCCGTACGTGGTGTCTTGTTAGGCCTGATTTAGTTTTCCCTTCAGAAACAAGTCTGCTGGTTCTTCGGGCTTCCTGATATGATGAGTTCAATAGACAAGTTCAGCTTCAGGTTTTAAAGTTGATTATGGACGATGGTGAGACTCTGACACGTGAGGAAGCTGACTGGCAAAGACGAGTTCCTCCAGCTGAGTCAGACGCAGTGGCAGTACATGCTTGGCTGCAGGTTGAAGCACATGCATCACACAAATTTACGGAAGTCTTGCTTCGGAGCAAGTCATTTACAAGCCGCATTACATTCCCTCAGGCGGACGGATACTGAGTCCACCTTTTCTCCTCAAAAGGTAAGCGCACACAAGTGTGAAGCGAATCCCTTCTGACATGTACGCTTGCAAGGAAATATTTGTTGCCACCTTTGTATCCCAGCTCAGGTTTGCAGGCTTCAAAAAGAGTGTCCACGCAGAGATCAGCCAACGCGGACTGAAACATCGCATCAAAGACAGCCGACTTGGTCCCGAGAAGTGGGACTGGAAGAAGCGGCATAGCTAAGTCTCGGAAGTTCATAGGGCCTCTGAGAACGACGAAGGGATTTAGGCATTGGTGTGCCCACCTTAGGACTGCGTTGCTTAAGACATTCTCCAGGGGCTCCAGTAGCAGAAAACGGTGGGAAGTTGCGAGATTACTTGATCAGGCTGATTTCGTGATCTGTGTTCAAGACATTATCACATATCTATGTTCTCGGAGGAAAAATTCGATGAATGACCCGTGGTGTACATGGCTTGCACCAAGCCTGCAGAGTGCGATGGCACTGTTCGTCCGCACCGCATGGTTTCGAGTGCATGCATGTGTGTCGCTGGTTGGCGCGGGAAAGATTCGCGTATTAAATTTGATGAAAGTGGCTCCGAACAAAGGAACCCATTTGAAAAAGTTCCGCTCATCTCACAGACACTTGGCTCACCACTTGCCTTTCGAGGAAACAAGTTCGCAGAGTCTTGCAGCTTGCCAGGGTTTGGTTTGGTTCTCAGGTGGGTCAAAGGAACTGTTTTGCCGAAACCATTGTCGCCTTTCTGAGAGTTTGCCCAGCAACCTCCTATTGGGCACGAAAAGATATTGTTGAACGTACGCCTTGCAAGGCGCACCGGGCTTGGAACGACCTTAGGTCAAGTTGCCAGGTGGTGGGTCCAAGTGAGTTAACTAGGGACGCTTGCAAAGCCGTAGGAAGGAGCATGAGGTTGTCTACCTGCACCGCGTATTTCACCTTCTCATAGTGAATGCTGCCTTTTTTACCTCTGGTCAAGTGGTGCCGATATTCATACCGTATACCACACTGCAAAAAGTCTTTTAAAAAGTCTTTTACAAGTTTTCCTCGTGACTACATGTGTCAACTTGCGGTCGGGCCACGCCTGCAACTCCCGAACCGCTCTATGTGATGTCCATCAGACTTGGAATCATCAACTCCCACGTCCATGCCCTGAAGGCCAAACTCTCAAAACATTTAGTGCTTGCGCTGGCATATGTGTTTTCTCCACCCACGCGAGCGAAGGCGGGCTATGAACAGCTGGGCTGATCCAGTTTCAGCAAACCCTTGCAGAATGCAAGAAGCCCTGGCGTTGGACCCTCCAAGAAAAGCTTTGCCTGCCCGAAGGTCCGCGACGGCTTGTCTTTGGAATTCTCCGCGCTGAACGCTTCTCAGGCGCCGTTCGGGCGGTGCAGCATGACAGGAAAACATTTCAAGACCTCAGGGTGAGAACTCACTGTTCCTTATGTGGGGCTTGGCTTGAGATCTGTGTAGGATTGTAAGGAGATAAGAGGGGTGAAGAGCTGATAAAGGCTTCGCGGCCAAATGGATGCGGGTCAAGACTAGGGCATGTCATTTGGCTACCAAAGGCTCGATTGCTCGTTTTAATTGCGTGACTTGCAGCTATCGGATTTTGCAGTGTTGAAGCTAGGGTCTTCGAACCATTCAGGGGTGGATGGCAACAGCTTACGAGTGTGGCCCTTGCGGGTGACGCATGAGGTTGAAGACTTCAGGATGTCAGGTCATGTTGATACGTGCATGTATTACGTGAAGCACACACGGGTGTGCCGGTCGCGGCAGCAGCTGCATCTGAGTGTGCTGATCTCCTTCTGCGGTGATTGCGACTTTGGGAAGGGTGTAGGCTTGACCCAGATGAGTTTTAAGTGCTTGCGACCAGTGCAAGCTCCGAGTTGACCTCAGTTGAAGCAAGCAAGGAAGCCTTCAAGTACGCTGTTAACATGGAAGGACACTAGGCATGGGCATATGTGTAGTGGTTCACTGCAGCAAAGTTAGTCAGGATCACACAGCAAGGGACAGAAAAAAGGTTGAGGACTTCTGCTAGTGGTTGTTCATACCTGTTCCAAACAAGATTGCTTCCTTGCCCCTTCATATGGTTCACACAAAAGAACCTTTCACATAAAGCAAACTTCATTGAAGTTGGAATATCAAAATCCTGACTAGCGGTTTGGCTTCCAAAGTAAAGTCTTGGCGTTTGGCGCTGATGTGGGAGGGCAAGAGGACAGCATTTTTCTGTGATGAGCTATGACCATTTTTTCAGCTATGCGCGCACGAAGACCACCGAATGTTCGTGCTCTGCACATTTTGCATGAGGCCCCACTGCTGGAAAAATCAAGGCCATGCACAATACAATACTGCCTTTTTGGGAAGGCACTTGCATCGCTCGCCGGCACGAAAGGTGGCGCAGACGTTGCTTGACGATTTATGACAGGAACATGATGATAATAATGATGATGATGATGATGGTTACCGTGCTTGCATCAGACCCTATCCCCAATGATAGGTCTTGCTGGAGGAGGATTCATTCTTTGCCCCACACATGGTTAGACTTTTCCAGGTCTGCTTCTGTGAGGGTACGGAGTCATCCGCGCCAATTCTGCTTTGTCTTGTATCGCTATGCCACGGCTATCATTGCTGCTACTGCTACTATCTGCTACTGCCGCTGCTACTGCCGCTGCTACTGCTACTGCTGCTACTACTACTGCTGCTACTACTGCCACTACTACTATTATTACTATTACTGCTACTACTGCTGCTACTACTACTGCTGCTACTACTACTGCTGCTACTAGTACTACTCCTACTCCTACTACTACTACTACTACTACTACTCCTACTGCTGCTGCTGCTGCTGCTGCTGCTACCTTTGCCTTGCAGCTGACTTCCTGCAAGTATTCACAGTGAGGCCATGCGTGCGTGCCATACTGACCAAGCCGTTTTATCATGAAATTGTGATCTGGACTTCCCTTTTTGTTGGAGCTGAAGTCTGTAATATAATGAAGGCGTGCGCAGGCAACATTCTTAGTGATATGATGCAATTTAGTATGGTGGCCCACTCACGAACCCGATATCGGGAACTGTTAACCATAAATCTTGCAGACCCTAGGCTCAAAAGCGGTTGCTGAAAACCCGAGGTTTTGGTGCTCGACCCGCCCCGTCGAGGCCTTGCCACCCGACGCTGGGTCCAAGGCCTCGTTGGCGGCGAGGCTTGCAGGGTGAGCCAAAATTTTCAAAGCACCGTAAATTCGGGTACCAGATCCTCAGTGGTCCTGAAACTGTGTTCTTCCAGCTTTACTTAGTATATTCCCCCCAAGCAGCTACAAGCATCGTTTTTACCACCAGCCACGCAGAGATCGGTTTTACGGATTGTGCGAGGAATCATGCAGAGGCGGGGTTATTGGGAAGACGGGCTTTCAGTTTCAAGGGCAGGCTTTCGGCTCTGGCTCTTAGATTTTCAGGCTTAGGGGTTGAGGGAGTTGAGACGTATGGTTAAATCAGGGTGGATGGGGCCAGTGCCTTTGGCCGAAGGATCTCAGGTTCGGCGCTGGATGAGGTTTAGGCTTTTAGCGTGCATGCTTCATGCTGTAAACTCTAAACGAGCTTGATTATTGATGGGGTTGGGGGTTGCGGAAGTTGCGAGGTTCGGCCTAACCATGCCGGGATCGCTGGTAATGCTCTTCGTATTCCAAGACCAGCCGGTACCTATGCTCATGTGGAAGTTTCTTGCTCGAAGCCCAAATCCTCCCAAGCATTTCTTTTGCTATGAATCCGAATCCGACGATCTCTGCCTCTGGGAGTTCCCAGTGGGTCCCTTTCCCTTCTCTGTGAGGTCCCAGCATGCTTGGAAGACAAGTTCGGTTCCTTAGGTCATGTCTAAGTTACCAAGATTCCAGTATGATCTGGTGTTCAGCTGTTTACCTACCTAGCTGTGGGTGATTTCTCAACCCCAGGCTACCCTAGGGAGGCAGGGATATCCTACAAGAAGTATAAACTTCGTTACGGGGCTGCTCTAAGGACATCGACGGATATTACGAGGTGTATATATACAATTCTGCGAGGTTCATTTAGAAATGGTATTTGTCCAACTTCGAGGAAGTCTATTTTGGGACTATAGGAAAATCAGACCCTCTGGAAGGATTATCTGGCTTTACTTTGAGAGACTCCCCTTTCTAGAGGCGGAAGTTGCCGCCATCCGCAGCTCCTCCGTGCGGGTGGCTCTTTGCTTGCAGCCCTTGCTGAGTTTTGGGGTTCGGTGTTGGGCTTGGCGTGAACTGCTTCGGGGAGGGATGGTACGTGCAACGTTTGTGCTGCTTTTGCAATACTTCATCCATTGGCTAAAGCAGTGAGACTTTGAAGTATTCCCCAATGACAGTAAAGTTCGAAAACCTGTTTAAGTTTTTGGACGTGAAAGATGGGTGGGTTTTTCGGGCATCTAGGGCTGAGTTATGATTTGAGTTCAACAGCCCAACCAAGATGAATCGGGACAGGTTTGGGCATGAGTCAGTACCAGCTTGTGTAGCACCTTCAAAGACATGTTTTTGGCACGAATCGATCTTTTATCTACACAACGTGCTATTTCATCTATCCGTGCTTTCACGGCGTCAATTCCTCCAGCCTCTGGTTGAGTCACTTGAGCCCGTGCGCTGTCAGGTTACAATCTCCGGTCTCGGATGTGTGTGTGAATATATATATATATGCATAAAGCGCATGATCTATTCTTCATTCTCCAGCTTTGTACAAGGGTTGCAAATGTGCGGCATGCGGAGAACCTGAACCCTGCCCGTTGCGTATCCTGAAGCCCGTAATGCAAAGATTGATTTGAAGACCTTATGAGTCCTATGGATCCTAAAGCTCCCAAGTGCCCGGCCGAGGTGATTTACATGAGCTGACACTTGGCTCTAGACTCTAGATCATTTCTTCATGTTTCCGTCTTGGGCCTTATTATCTCGGGGTTTAACTTGTGGTTCCATGATTCTGAGCATGCAGTTACAACGCGGAATAGGTTTTGCCTTTGGGCCCTTTGTTTGGTCCCAATTGTGCTAGGGGCTGAGTTGTTTACTACAGTTTCAGAGGCTGCGCAGATGAGCTGCACGGAAGACCAGTGCTCGTAAACCTCGTTCCTATAATCAACCAGCATGCTTCCATCCCATTACATTGAGCACCCCTTTAAACCCTGAACCTTCAACCCTAAGCCATCCTAGGCGGGCATGACAGTTTTATGGCTGACGCTGACCGCCTGACTGGCAAGAACCCACGGGCCACTCGAAGGCAGACTCATGGGGAGCTTGGGGGCTTTATTCTGCCGATTTCAGCATGAGGCCCTTTTCTACAAGGCAAGCTAAGACAGCCAAAAAAGATCACCTGCTCCCCTCAGGGCACTTCCAACATAACCTCCGTGGAACCTTGATTAAGATTTAAGATGGACCACTGCAACCGCTTTAAAATCGACTTGTCTCCCTAGGTTACCTCTTCGAGACTTCTCCATATGAGAACTCCACAGCAAGCTTGCGCTTCCATGGAAGCTCCCCAGTCGCGCCACCAAGGCGGACGAGAGTTGGGGCCCTCCGTTTCAGCTGCTGTCGCTGCGTCCCTTGGTGGTTTTGTGTGGAATTTCAGATGACCCGAACACGAAAAGTAGGAATCCAACTCACTAGAACCCAAACCCTATAGAGCTTACACCCTATACTTGTTAAGAACCATAAAGCCCCAAGGTTCGCAAAGGGAGCGGCTTCGGGATCTCCACTATTAGATTCAACATGTTGAGTTTAAGGAGCTGGGAGACCTCATGACCGACTGCAGGGCAGCGCGAGATGCCAACCAACAAGTTTTTGGCATCTTGCGGGATCCTGAGAGCGGGCCGTAGTGCGTAAGGACCGCGCCATGCGCCATTTACGCCCTTGCCTACAAGATGCCCTGCACGCACACAGGGTTTTGGGCTTTGGGACTCTGCTCATGTTTTCTGGTACCTTACAAGCACGCCCTCAAACAGATACCTTCAGGTATCCGTAATCAACACAAGGCCAAGCCTTCAGCGCCAGATGCACCTCTGAAGGTTGCAAGTCTGTTTCAGATGATGCATGGGCAGAAGCCACTTAGGGTTCAGGGTTCAGGCTAGGTTTGGCTATATGGGTTGACCCGGGCAGCAGAAGAAGAGACCTGCGGCTCCTGTACGATATAAGCCGCGGCACAACTATGCCATATTCATAACCTCATCTGGGAAACGTGGTTGATGGACCAAGGTGCGCAGGATTGCATTGGTTTTCATGACGGGTTTGGTAGTGGTTAAAGGAATCCCAGATCTCTCCTCATGAACCTCAGGGATAAAAAGACGCCACTGAACAAAACCCTTTGCCCCTGGTTCGCATATCGGGTTTGAAAGGAGCTAGCAAACGTACATAACATAAAGATCTGATCAAGAGGGACGCACAGTTGAAACCTTGGTTTCCTGGCGCCTTAGGTTGCTACGATATGTTCCCCTTTACACCGCACATCGAGACGCTGGGCATTTTCGTGCGCACGGAGGTTGGCGACGGGCACCCGCCAAAGTCTGTCGACGCCTGGCAAGCCCCAAGACTTTGTAGCCTTGAAACGTCACCTCACACTACATACAGCGTTCAATGTGCCCTCGAAACAATACTATCCTTACCATTACGATCCACAGAACTGTTCCACGTTTTCAATGACTGGTGGCGGTCAGTGTGGACTGTAAGGAAGTGGACAGGCTGCAGGTGTCGCCGGAGGACCATGTGCAATGAAGCAACGTCAAGACGGCTATGTTAGTTGTAGAAACAGTAAGGTGTACTAGCAGAAGTCGTTGTAGCAGTGGACGTCTTAGGAACTAATCGTTGCTGTATATGTAGTCGTCAGAATAACAGCAGTAGAAGTAATTTGTTTTCTGAGAGGATTCCCAAAGCAGGCAACCGTGTGCAGGCAAGACCTGCTTTTGATGCGCAGGACAAGCTGCAGTGCCAATTTCTCATTGGCATCAAGCAGGACCTGAGCTGATACCAACAAACATGGAACCCTGTTTAACCTTGTATTAAATTAGACAGACAGTAGTCGACAACAACCCCTTTTCAGTCTCCATGTTTATTTGCGAGTGTGTTTGGCTACTGCACACATCTCGGCAGGGATACCCAGAGGCTGTTTGTTTTGGCTCAGCCCCTCCAAAATCTCAAGAAGGTCCCGTTTGCGTCCAACCCGCATCAATTAATGACAAGCTGATGATCAGAGGCTCGTTCTTCTGCTAGTTACGGGCGCAGGCGTACTTCTCGAGGGCGGCTGTATGGCGATAGTGGTTCAATGCATGCCATAGCAGGGCATCCGTAGAGGGGATACATGTGGCAATGGATGCACAGGAGCATGGGGTTGCCATTGCTGCTGCCAACTGTGCTGGCGTAGGCCTTTGTTCTGTCCTGATATGGCCACTAATGTGCAGGTTTTCCTCGGAGCACAAAGGACATGGCCAGATGGGTAAATCGCCACGCCCGACACTCGGAAGACGATTTTAGATCATCACTCGACAGCACAAGCCCTGCAATTATCCGCTATATAACTCCCCATACAAAAATTCAAGATGCCTCCCAAACGCCCATGGAGCCCTTCACAACAGGGCAAGCCACAAAAAAGGGCTCGTGTAGAATGTTTCTTATACATCCCATCTCTTGTTATGTACATCCCCGCCCTTCGGAGTCAAGCCCAAAGTGAAGCATGGAGGACCCCGCCGCACCCTTTGATTCCCGCTATTGAAGCCTCCTGATGCTGTGAAAACATCGAAAACAGCTCAACACCAAGCGGAGCCCCGAAATCCTAAACCTTGAAGAACGCTGCACCTGCTTGGGCCCCCCGAAACTCATAAGCTGAAGGATCCTGACTTCAACGTCCGTCAGCGGATCTTCGGAGAGCGCGGGCATCACATGCCGCTTGCTTCAGTGACCTGACAGTCCCAAACCTAGGCAGGAAAACGCTCAAGGTAGAACCAACTTATAGGCTATCTCGCTATCTAGTTATTGTAGACATGGTTAGTCTTTGGTAATATACAAACCGATAATGTTGCACTCTCTTTAGCGAAGAGGCCCTGTTTAATGTGTTTCGGCCGCCGCTTGTTCAGGATCTGGCCATTGTTGGGAAGGTCCTTTTTAATGTGTTTTGTGTTTGGGGCCCTAAAAATACGTGACCGAATCCAGACCATCCCTTTTGAAATAATCTCCAAGGCCTCCCGGGGCCCTCAGTACCGTGGGGTCCATCAGGACGTCTACTTTCTATTTTTCTGGGGGCCCTATTGTTATGGGGTGGGGGGGCCCAAGATTCAAGAGGCTCCAACATTAACCCAAAACCGCCAGTCTCTACACAGAAAGCCCGATACCCTTCATTTAAAGAATCCACCTGGAATCATATCATGGGGCATGATACACAGATGAATCCTGAGCATGTAAGCCCTCAACTTCCGTAGTGGATCGGTCTCGGGCTCTCCCCATCCAGCCTAAACTATACCCGTAATCAACAAAACACGTTCTGGCCCTTCTATGATCTCTGTAATCTCTATACTCTGGGGTTCCAAATACCAAAGTGTATAGGTGATATGTGCAGTCTTTAGGATCCAATGCAAGAACTATTTACAGACTCAAAGAGCCTACAACTTAAAGCCTGGATCCTTGAACCCCAAACCCTTAACGCCTAACCATTCCCAACTCCCCGAAACCGTAAACCCACCCAACCTACAGGAAGCTCATCGCCAAGCGCACTGGCGCAAAGCTCCGCTTGAGGGGCCTGGGCTCCGGCTTCAAGGTGGATTTTGGGGAGTTTGGGGGTTGAGGGCGTTTCATCGCGCACAGCTGAGAATCAATGCGCAGACGGCGCCACCCCACGCGCAGGTGTCTGTGGTGGCGGCAGATTGTGCGCCAAACGAATCCATCAAAACTGGGACTTCTCAACATTCCCACCCGCTGTGAGGCATCACCGGCTACTGCCCAAACAATTTCTTTAATGGTTTATAGAACCAGGACTGGCACTCAATAGACAGGGGAGGGAGGGTGGTGGAGCGAGGAAGGAGGGTCGTTCATGCACCTCCTTTCCCTTGTCCATGATCAGGTTACAGTTTCAGTTATGTTGCGTGTAGCCCACCTGTATAATTGCCCATGAGCCGCGGATTAGGTTTCCGGGGTAGGACTGCAAGGTTTCGGCTATCCTACATGTTGCACACTAAGTGCCCGAGCGTTTGAGCATGCACTCCAAAGTTGGAGATGTCGGATGTTGACCCCAAATTCAGCCCCAAGACCTAGACATGTGAAAATGTAGATTTTGACGTGCTGAGCTTTGAGTTTGCAGGGCCTGGCATTGAAGGCTCAACATTAATGGTTTTGGAATTGGTCCTCAAAGTCAAGCCCAAACACCCACGAAGCTAGTATATGTTCTAACCGCGAAGTATATGAGAAACCATTTGGGCCCCGGGTTACCCAGACCCGGGCAGAATGGACTTGCGCACTTCTGCAACGAATTCTACTGTGGGCCATGGATGGAGGAAATCTTGCACCACCTTACATAGCCCATACCCCAGGAGTTACCCTCCTTCAGGAAGTAAAAGAGCTGCAAGATGTTCCCTTTCTGAGTTTCAGCAACTCCGTGGCCTGAGCGTTTACTCTCAGGTTCCAAATACCCGATAATTTCGTATTAGTGCATGTTTGGGGAAGCGGATCATACATTAGGTACTTGAGCCCTGAGGGTTACAGCTTATGATTCAGGACATCAGAATGTCGCGCCAGTCCTGAATCCTTCAATGGTCCGGACTACTTCCAGGGAGGTGCCTGCAAAGACATTGCTAAGCCCACCACAGAACCTTTACCCGTATCTACGCCAATCTCGAAAAAAACAAGCCGCGAAAAAAACCGACACCTCAAACCCCAAATTGTAGAAACACAAGTCCGGTGTTGAGCCTCGATTCCCGAACCTTACCCTGCCCCAAACAAACATATGGTAATTAATTCTTCTTCCGCTTAGGATGGAACCTCTGTTTATTTTGCTGCTTGGTCTTTTTTGTTGTTGGGCCCTTAATGACGAGCCAGGCAGACCGGTACCCCGTCCCCCGCCCAAAGAGCAAAAAAAACACGCCACCCGCCCAAACAGCAAAAAAACAAACACGTTCCCCGCCCGAACAGCAACGAGATAAACACGCTCCCGCCCAAACAACAAAAAACAAACACCACTCCGCCCAAACAGCACAACAAAACAAGTCCACCGCCCAAACAGCCAAAAAATAAACACACACACACCCCCCCCAAACAGAACAAACATAGACACGCCACTGCCCAAACAGCAAAAAAGAAAACACGCCCACCCGGCCAAACAGCAAAAACCACAACACACTCCCCGCCAAACAATGCCGTTTGGGCGGTAGTGTGTTTTTTTTTCCTGAAAATCAAATTCTGCTGTGGAGAGATGGGGGAAGGGGTGGGGGCGTTTTTATTTTTTTGCTGTTTGGGCGGGGGCGTGTTGTTTTT